>CM038793.1:277943092-278015991 GCA_021764765.1 Vicia sativa
CTTGAACGGCTTGTACTGGTCGATTCGATCGACAAATACTTCCATTGAATCGGAATGGTGAAATAGGTTAGACGGACCCTTCTTTTGCCTTGAAATTTCGCGTTGCGGTTTGAAAATAATTAGCTCTGGGAAGATGGCCAGCCCCTAGCTTTCCGTGGCCCGATTCAGCGAGGACAGCGAGGAAGGCGTGCGTAAATTTCGTCGCGTTCTGATTCGTCCAAGCAATTGCATTCTGGGCCCGTAGCGTCTTGACTTTGATTTTCAACATATCGGGGCGGCGTCATAAACTTATGTCATTGTTTATCACTTCGAAACACCAAAGACACGTTGTCCGATTAGTTAAGAGCTTGGCTTTTTGAAAATTCTCCCGAGGTCATGAGTTCGACCCCTGCCGGACCGGTTTTCACTTTTCTTTACAAACTTTAACTATTTCTCATATTTTTTCTATTTTTCATTATTTTCTAATATCTTTCATGTTATTTTAATTTCTTTTCAATATTTTATTTCCGCATCTAAAATTATCAAAAATATTTTTCTTTTTGCATTTATTTCATAAAAATCTTTATTTAATTTAATAAATTAAAAACATATTTTGCATGCATATTTTATTTATAATTTAGCATTTAAATCATTATAAATTCATTTTATATTACTAAATGCATTTAAAAATCCCAAAAATTATTTTAGCTTATTTATCTTATTTCCAGCATGTATTAATTTTCCCATATTAAATTGCATTTTTCTAACATTTTCTCTTATTCGATTTCATCATATTTCAGATTTTCTTATTCTTATACGGGTTGATCAAGTTAGAGCGATTTTCTCTTTATCATTTTATCATATTATTTTTCAATTATGTATATGGGATGTAATAGTTTAATTTAGGATTTATTTTCCGCATTTTAAATTATGTATACGCTGAAGCCTTGTAATAGTGTAAGTTTACTTTAGCACTTTACATTCCGTATTTTACTTTCTTTCTATAAATTGCTAGTAACTAAGTGTATGAAGATTAAATTGAACATAGCCCACAATCTTCAAGATAATATATAAAAATCAACACACTTCTTTCACATGCACCCTTAGGGTAATTCTCTCTCGTTGCCTTTCACAATTCAAAATGGTATCCCTCGAGCGTAGAGTATTCTAGCCGTTGCCTTCAAAACAAATCATCATAGTCCCTCGATATAAAGATCATAAGACCCATGGCGTCGCCTCCGAATACATGATCTTGACCTCGATTGTCGCCTCTGAAAATGATGATAGTCCCTTGAATGTGCTAGGATACTTCCTACTCTGAGTTATGATGACCATCAGATGTCCTTGAATGTCCAACACATCAGCAGATGGAGCTACCTCTAACTAATGGTATGCTTAAGCGCTATTCTAAAGGAATGTAGAAGTACAACAACGACCAATTACGGTGGGTAAATAAGTCTTTTAGTTGCTTGCTTCTATCAAATGCTTTTACACCTCACTTTTTCAAAGTTCAAATTCTTTTCAAAACAAAAACATTTCCGAACACTTTGTATACACTCCTACATGAGTCATTACAAAGTCAAATAAATGCCTTTTTCAAAACATCTTTGTCAAACACCACGAAGCAATTTTAAAAAGTGATCTAGGCAACTAAGGCAGTAGATAACTACGGATGGAAAGGGAGTGCTAATACCTTCCCTTCACCATTCTCCATTTCGAGAATCTAACGAAGGTCTTTTACATTACTTTTACCTTCCTTAATTGGATAAAAATAAAAGTCGGTGGCGACTCTTGCTATCCGCACATTTGGATACAAAATCCTACAAAAGTCAGTTCAAGTATTACAGGCTGGCGACTCTTTAGAGAACACTACAAAAGAGAAATTGCCTTAAGTTTCTAGATAACTTTATTGCTTTTGTTTGACTTGTATGCTTTATCTTTAAGGGTTGCTTGGGTATTATATTGTTGGGATCCTACACCGGATCCGGGTTTCCTTTTAGGTAAGTAGCATTAGATCATCGCGACCGCTAGACGTATAACTAAGCGGTCAACATGATGCTACGTTAGCGTGACACTTTGGTTGTCGATACTCTTCATTCCAGTTGAAGATAGTATTTGGCTTCTGCGTGGTGTCATCAGCGCTAACTAAACTTTTAGAACCTTAATTGACCCATCTTGGCCATTAGAAGGTAGTGAGATGGCGGCTTTGGTGTGAACCGAGGTTGGTTGATACTCGATGCTACGCTCATTGAGATCGAGACTTTTGGGACATTTTCGATCGACCACTTGGCGTCGTATTGAAATAAGCGCCTCTGAGAAAGATCGTGATGTAGATTCCTAGAACCGGTTACTATTATAGGATAGGATGAACCAACTCAAACTTTTGGTAGGGTAATCACCTATACCTCATGCGAGCCTTAAACCTAGGCTCATTGTGTGAATTGTTTGTGTGTGCTAAACATGACATCATGACATCATTCGCATTGCATATCATTTCTAACTATTTCAAGGACCTAGGGATTTATCTTTGCTCTGTTTTGTAGGGATCATGGCTTCTAGAAAGACTATCGAATCAACTTCATGGGTATACCTCAACTCAATTGGTTTGAAATTCCGACCATGCTCGAGTTCATCAAAAGACATGGTTATCTACTTGATTTGGTTATCTCGGTTTTGAAGAAGATATGATGCATGTCCTATTCCGGTTCTTTGATCCGAAACACCATTGCTTCATTTCGATTATCGGTTGGTTCCTACCTTGAAGAGTTCTCTAAGCTACTTGGGGTACCTATTCTTGACCAAATTCCATTCACGGTTTGGAAAAGGTTCCTAAGTGCGAAGACATTGCATCATTATCTTAAGCTCGGACATTGAAGCCAATTGGGAAACTAGAAGTGGAGTTAAGGGTTTACTTTCAAGTTCTTAATCGAAAGCGAGAATTCCTCAAAGTTATGAGTTTCCATGCATTTGAAAATATTGTGGCCTTGCTAATTTATGGTTTGGTTCTATTTCCTAACTCGGATCAATTCATCGATATCAATGCCATCAAGTTGTTCCTTACCCGCAATCCAGTGCCTACTTTACTTGGAATATTCATTCTCTCCACACTCGTACTACTAAGCGACAAGGAACTCTCATGTGTTGTGTACCGTTACTTTCCAGGTGGTTTATTTCGCACCTTCCTCCATCAGTTTTGAAGAACGAACAAAGGTTGAGATGGTCTCAAAGGTTAATGTCACTTTCTCATTCAGATATCCGTTGGAATCTTTTCTCTCAAAAGGACTTCACATTCATTGGCGTTGTGGAGAATTCCCTAATGTACCGCTACTTGGTATAAGGGGAGGTATTACTTACAACCCTTCTCTAGCTCTACGTTAGTTTGGTTTTGCCCGAAGAGATGGTCCACATGATATGCTTCTCCAAGATGTTGTGTTCGACTACAATCACGATCTCGAATGCAAGCGAAGGTTTATACATGCTTGGGGCATGGTAAAGAAGGCGATACCAAGACTTTGGGGCACCGAACTCCATTCCTTTGGAACCTTACCTCAAATGGGTGCGACTCGAGCTCAAAACCTCATGATGCCATTCACGCTTTGTTTTACCATAATTATGGAACACATTGCTAGGTGCGTACCCTATCTTGTTCTCCATCCACATGCCTCTGATTTTGAAGACTTGAAGAGATCACGGATTCAACTAAAGAAGAAAGGATACCTTTGAAGCTCATTGCTACATGGCGAAGAAAGTGTTAGAGTTGACAAAGCTACTTCATGAGGAAGCGAAGCATCAATGCCTACATCGGCACAAGAGGAAGCCCATGGGAGACTTAGAGCTTTAGGATGTTTATGTTTTCTTTTATTGTTTTGAACTATCTCTTGTACTTAAAAGAAAAGAATAATGAAAAAGTACTAATAAATGTTTGTTCATTGCTTGTTTAACAAATTTAAATCTCTATGGTCCTTGAAAACATTGCATTGCATTAGCATAAACATTGCATAGCATAGCATAACATTGCATCAGGTACATTGGAGATTGGTTTTCTCATTTGCTCGCTATTTATTTTAGAAGAAATGGCTCTTGAGCATTGTCAAAGATCTCAGCTCGGAATGCTCATTTTTGATGTTCACCAACTTGGTCCAAGGCCAAGAAGATTTGAAGAAGCTCATCAACAAGAAGAAGAAGGTTGTTGGTCTCCTCAACATGGGTAGGCCTACAAAGGGGTCAAAAGTGGTCGGTCGGATCGAGCTCTCGAAGGAAGTGTCCATCTAGGGAGTACCAAGGGTGATGATGGTGACGGCGTGAGCAAGAAAGAAGGAGAGGACCGCTACGATTATAGCATTACTCGCGAAGATGACAAGTATAAACAACTTGAAGACCGTCGCGAATCTTGTGGAAAACACTGAAGATGTCGGGCTGAATTTTGATGATCTAAGTCTTGTCCACTGGTGTTGTGATTCCTCCCAAGTTCAAAGTTCCTACTTTTGCTAAGTATGATGGCATGTCTTGCCCTAAATGCATTTGAAGTCCTATGTTAAAATCAATCCCCGATGCGGAAAGTTGTGGATGCACTATTTTCAAGAGAGTTTGTCAGGAATCCGGTTGGAATGGTACTATCGGTTAGAGAATGACCGTATCCGTGCTTGGGTGATTTGGCTGATGCTTTCTCTGACAATACGAGTACAATCTGAATTGACACCCACTGCATGCAACTACAAAGCATGTCTATGGGTCATGACGAGAAGTTCAAGGTATGCTCAAGTGGAGAGATCTAGCGGTGATTCAACCACCCTTGTCCAATAGGGAGTTGGTTGATATGTTTATGGGGACATGACCGGCCCTTTCTTCAATCATCGATTGGAAACTCTTGATAGGATTCATCGGTGATATTGTGACGCATTGAAGGTGGTATCAAGTGGGAAGATTCAGGATAGAGTCATCTTCAAATCTTGTGAAGAAATCTTTTGGTGGTAAGAAAAGCCAATGCTGTGTGAATTAGAAAAGGCCAAGGCCAAGACCGACGTGCTCAATCGTGAAGTGTTGTGATCTCGTCCTACATCGGCAACCTCAGGCAAACAGCGTAACGAGCAGCATAGCGAAGGCGTTCTGAAAATCAACATGCCATTGTCGCAAGCCTTGCAACACATGTTGAAGCGGTGATTACCTTGAGGGATCCTCCTCGAATGTCAACACTTCCTCTCAGTACAATCCTAATGCTAAGTGTGCTTACCATTCCAATAGCCGAGGCACGACGACAATTGTTGGGCTCACGAAGAACAAGATTCAAGATATGATTGAAGCTAAGCAGATTGAGTTTGATCCTCCTGTTGAGACTCGAATGTGATCAACGCTCCTATGCTAACCATGACAAGAGTTCCAATCTTTGGTGATGATACTTATGTTTTCAACATAGATGACTTGACCATTCCTCGATGGTATTAAGAAGAATTTGTTTGCAAGCATTGTCAATCCGGGATGCAGAGTCGTTGGTGCCCATCGCGCTGATGGTTGTGCTTGGTTGAGAAGGCGTGTTCGATGCATGATGGATAACCGTGAGATACTATTTACGAAACCACTGTGCGAAGCTGTGAAGAAATGTCTAAGTTGAAGATTGACAATGCGAATGAAGCTGTACCATCTGTGTGGGACACCTTGGGAAGCCAAGTGGAAAATATGATTACATGGTGAAGTACAACATCACGATAGTTACAAGATTCCTATTGAAGATGTTAAAGCGACCGGATGGGGTGTACGATTTCCACGAAGACTATCTTTGATGTTAACACAATAAATTTCTCTGTGATCCTGTGCCTAGAGTGGCACCTCTCATCATTACTTCTCAAGACCAGTTCCATATTCCTCGACAAGCTATCCCTTGGAACTATGGGTGATGTTTACTATCATGGTGTCAAGCAAGATCCTCGACAATTGAAGATCTTACCATTGGAGCTTCTATTCACATCGACAACATCACGGATCCGATGAGTGACCCGAGCGGAAGGGTATTCTCTCGAGAGATCTCTCCTCCAAAGACACTGCGACTCCGCTCGCATCCGTCTACTCACAATATCCCGGCTAGAGGAAAGAATCGGTGGCTCATCCTGAACGAGTACCAAAGAAAGTTCACGAAGACACCTCCAAACAAGAAATGGAGAAATAGAAGATCATCAAGAAGAGTGATTACAATGTTGTGGCAGATTAGGACAGACTCGTCCAAGATTTCCATGCTCGCTTTGCTCTTGTGCTCCGAGGCTCATGCTAATGCCTTGGTGAAGTTTACGAAGAATGCTCATGTGCATAAGACACTACCATTTCGATTGAGTTTGTATTGCTAGCTGGCTGCCAACAACGGCCTAAACTTCTCGATCTTGATTTGACTCCTTGGAAGAAACATAACAAAGCCTTGCATCTCTGAATGCAAGGTACTACCTATCTCATGTTTTGGTTGACACGGTTCGCTCTGAATATCCTACGAAGCCTTTTGATCGGCTTGATGTCGAAGGGTTGGTTAGAGACCAGTGACATTATCGTGAGAGCTTTTGATGGTTCTAAGCGCATAGTACTTGGAGGAACTCACTGCTGTTAAAGTCGGTTCCAGTTTTGATTCCACTTTCTTTGTCATGGACATCCGTCCAGCTTATTCTTACCTACTTGGGCGCCCTTGGATACATGGGGCGGCCATTTTACCTCTACCTTACATCGGATGAAATACGGGTGAAAGGAAGGTTGTTCACAGTATGTGTGAAGAATATAATCGATCATCTCTGATCATTCGCTATCTCGAGATGGAGGAGAATTCTTGAGACTCCTGTCAAGCTTTTGAAACAATTCCAGTCATGCTGTTGACTCTCCGGTCCTCTGAAGATGCTAAAGTTCCGCCTAGGATGGCCTCATTGAAAGATGCTCAAGCTCTTTGTTGAAGAAGGAAGAGAGTACTATTTGGGGTCACTCCTAATCTTCCTTTCAAATTTGACAAGGCTGGTTTAGGCTTCACCATCAAGTCGAGAAGATGATCGCCCGTGACGTGCCGGCCAACTTCCTTCCGCATCAGCCAGTGGAATCCATGCTATAGAAGACAGCGACAATGACTTGACATCGGCAAGTGGATCTTCCAACTCCGGACAATGAGCTCGGCAATTGGAAGGCGAAGGCGTCATACCAATCTCCTTTAGTGGGAGTAATTGCTCTTGTTTTGTTTTGCTTTTACGTATTCCTTTATGTTTTGAACAATAAACTTTGAAAGCCGGTGCCTTGCGGGCGTCATGGCTCGTTGCAAGGGTTATTATCTGTTGTTTGCGTATTTTCATTCAATAAATTCGTTGGACTTTTGCATTCAATTGTTTGTTTTCTTTCTTTTACTTTATCACCTTCAAAAGGCTATGTGTTTCTTACACACCCGTGATACAACTGCGAGAATCCTCAGAATCTAGATTAATAACAGACTATGCTAGTGCTAAATATGACTTCGATAATCCGATCTACCAAGCGAAGATGAAGTGAGGAAGATTGTGAAGTTCGGAGAACTTGTCGGTTTCTGATGGGAAGAGGCGAGTTATCTGACCACCACGAAGAGCAAGTTGAGGTTGTGAATTTGGTCTTGAAGACCGAAGAGATCAAATAGGAGTGGGTCTTGGGAGCGATGTTAAAGAAAGATTGATTCAAATCTTGCGAGACTATGTTGAGGTTTTGCTTGGTCATACGAAGACATGCGAGGTTGGACATTGATATCGTGGTACACGATTGCTTGAAACAAGGGTTTTCTCGGTAAAAGCAGAAGGTTAAATCGTGTCGTCTGAGATGTCGAGAGAAGATCAAAGCCGAAGTTATGAAGCGATTCAATGCGGGTTTCTTAGGTGTTACTTCTTATCCACAATGGGTTGCTAATGTGGTACCGTGCCCAAGAAGGATGGTAAAATGCGAATGTGTGTGATTACGAGAGAACGAACAAGTCAGAAAAGGCGATTTTCCACTTCCTCGTATTGATGTTGGTTGACAACACGCTCAGCAAGGTTTTCTCCTTCATGGATGGTTTCTCCGGTTACAATCGGATCAAAATGGCTCCCGAAGACATGGAAGACTACTTTCGTTACGGTTGGGGCACTACTGCTACAAGGTTATGCCGTTCGGTTGAAGAAGCGGGTGCCCTTATCGGTGCTATGGTGACCTTGTTTCATGACATGATTCATCACGAGATAGAGGTCGTCGGCGACATGATAGCTCGATCCACGGCGAAGAAGAACATCTTGATCATTTTACGGCCTTCGGGTTGAAGAGTCTGATTGAGGCGAATCTAACAAGTGCACCTTTGGAGTCGGATCCGGAAAACTCCTAGGGTTTGTTGTCGATGGTAAAGGTATTGAAGTTGATCCGCCAAGGTTAAAGCTATTCAAGAGATGCCAACTCCCGCACAGAGGAAGGAAGTGGAGGTTTCTTGGGCCGATTGAACTACATTGCGATTCATTGCACCTAGCGCTACTTGTGAGCCAATCTTTAAGTTCTTGAAGAAAGATCAAGTGGTGGAATGGAGCAGCGATTTCGGATCGCTTTTGACAAAATCAAGGAGTACCTGAGAATCCTCCTATCGATGCCGCCCGCTTGAAGGAAGACCTCTTATCATGTACTTGGCGGTGTTAGAGAACTCAATGGGGTGTGTGTTGGGGCAACATGGCGAGTGCAGTCGAAAAGAGCATGCAATATACTACCTTAGCAAAAAGTTTACCATGTGAAACAAGATACTCTGACTCGAGAAAACTTGCAACACTTGGGCGCTCGCCGACTAAGGCAGTATATGTTGACTCACACTACTGTTGATTTCAAGATGGATCGATAAAATACATATTTGAGAAACCAACTCCGTATCGGCCTAAGATGAATGGCGCGGATGGAAGCCGCCAAGCAAAACATTAAGAAAATCATACAGAAGATAGCGGTGACTTACAAAGATTGGCATGAAATGTTACCATTTGCTCTTCATGGTTATCGCACTCTGACACGAACATCAAGGGCAACCCCTTCTCTCTTGTATCATTATGGAAGCCGTCTTACCCATCGAGGTTGATATCCTCAACGAGTCCTCCCGAAGCGAGTTAGGCGAAGATTGGATCGAACTCGCCTTGACAGGATTAATTTGATTGATGACTTGACTCGCGTCCATACGCCATGGATTACCATAGCGAATGATCGAGCATTTAACAAGAAGGTCAAACACCGAGTCTACCAAGTCGGTGATCTAGTAGTCAAGCGCATCATTCTTCCACAGGTGATCGAGGGGCAAATGGACTCCCACTTATGAGGACCGTTTGTAGTCAAGGCGATATTCTCGGGGAACTATGATACTAGCACCATGGATGGTGAAGACTTCCCACACACAAACGCGAGACATGGTCAAAAATACTACGCATGAAATAGACCCGCTAGGTCGGCGAACCTAGGCAAAAATAAGGGCATCTGGCGAACAAAGGTTGGGCAAAGTTAGGATATATACAAAACATGTACACGGCAAGTCGAAAACACGAAAAGGCGGCTTGGGCAAAAAGGTATCGGTGGTGAAAAAAAGGCGGTTACTAGGCAAAAGTTAGGGATTTAAGCGTCGGCTATGTCTCTTCGGATCATACGCACTATTATCATTCAAGGTTCAAATGGCAAAGATCGGTCTACTCACTTTTCTGACAAGGAAGGAGAGATAGTCGAAATATATGAGTACTAGCATAGTTGGAACTTAACGAGATTGTTCCCATGGCTTTTTACCTTTCTTATGTACACTACTTGGCCATCGCCACCTTTCAAATAAACACAAGCTTCTTTCTCTTTACAATTTACTTTATTGTTGTTTGCAATAAGTCCAACGTTTGCTTTGAATGACTATCGCATTTGACAATAAGAATCTAATCACAAACATCGAAAAGTGAACATACAAAAGTACTTACTAGGGCTCGGGGGGAATTGACGAAGGTCACCAAGGACACTTCCCAGTGAGCAAAGGGAATCCAGCTGCAATTCCACTCGACTAAGTAATGTTACATCGGTCTCAGCGGTAACACCTCACCCCGGTCAAGGTGTTTATCCCAGCGGATATCTCTCGATCCTTCCCCTTTTCCCGGTAGCGGTATTGGACCCTAGACTTGGTCGGATAGTGCATCGGAGGAACCTACATCTTCATTCCCGGCCGGAGATTACAAGCGGGATCACGACTCTTCCCGGTCTCCAGCAACTATCAAATGCTCTCGGTGAGATCGCAGAATCCCGATGGGCGCCTCCCAAATTTCCTCGGCGGGATCTACATACAAGGTCCCCGGATCGCCTTCGGATCCTCCTCGGCGGGGTCTATGAGATCTCCAATAACGAGTTTCTCGATCTACCCTCCTCAACAATATCTAGGCCGAGACTTGGTCGGATAGTGCATCGGAGGAATCGGGATATCCTTGTTCTCTTTCAAAGCGGAGTTCTCACTACCCAATTCCCGAGCGGAAGTAGGAAATCTTCAAGCGAACATCGCATCTTCTTCAAGATGGATATGTTTTGAAATATCCAACGTCTATCATTCATACATTTCTCATAAAGTCATAATTCATGCATATGTCATTCATATACAACTGTCATGCATCATACTTTGCATGAAACTAACCAATATTCATCAAAGTTCCTCTTGTTTTCTCAAAATAGGTATGATCCATTAAAGCAGGTCGAGATTAAGCCCGAATCGGCGGAAAACTATCGAAAGACCGCCTTTGGTTGTCCTCCGACGGTAGTCGAGGATTAAGCCCGAATCGATGGGAAAACTATCGAAAGACCGCCGGTTTGTCCTCCGACTGGTCGAGTTAAGCCCGAACCGGGAAAACTATCCGAAAGACCACCTCTGGTTATCCTCCGATGCGAGCAATGGATCAACACCGATGCAGAGGGAAGATATCCACATTTGGCCAACTACAACCCTCGAGTAATCGGCCAAGATTTATTACGATCCTTATTATCAGCAACTCTGAGTCTAGCGTCGACTCGGTTGCCTTGGATAACATCTTAAGCCCGTCTCGGACTACTTATCAAGATGATTCACTTTCGAGAATGTTGCATATATGGTTAAAATCAATACAAACCAATAACTTCATTCAAAAATGAACACGAAGTCTAACGTATGACTACCTCCGGATGGCATCTTGACATCTCCATGCTCCTTCGAGGAGCGACTCGAGCCTAGTGTATGGCTCACTCCCGACATCGAGCTTTCGGATGGCATCTTAAGCCCATCTCGTCAATTCTCCTATCAACATTATCGAGTCTAGCGTCGGCTCATCCTACCGGTGAAGTATCAAATGGCATCTGTAAGCCCGTTCCGCATCATCCACCAACGAGTGCAAATTTTCGGGTGTACTCGGTGTTCAATCATCTTCTACCTCCGGTCACGAAGACAAGCGTGTCAATCTAACCCTCTAGTACAAGAAGATTGAGCAGGGGCAGTGTCATACCCCAAATTTGCCCTCCATTTACTCGAGATTTCATACATCTATACCAGTTCCTCGAGAGTTGATCGGACAAACTCTCTCTAGACAATCAACCCAAACTAGGGTTTGGTATCTCTCGAGTCAAGATGGGCTTCCAACATCTCAATGGTCCTCATGCCTCCTCATGTGCTTTAAGATTCTCCATGTCAAGTTTCAAGCTTCAAGTCAAGTTTCCTCGGACAATTGCTCGGATGGTTGAAAATCGGTTGTATTGGACAAAAGTCAAGCGTGGTCAACATACAGTCAAACTTCATAATTTTGGTCAACATCCTCATTTTGAAGTTACATTCATCATTTGATCAAGGGTTGATCATGATTCATCAAGAAAACTCAAGATTTGCTCAAAGTCAAACTTTCTAAATTAGGGTTTCTAGGTGAAAAGTCAAGCTGAACTTTGGTGATCATAACTTTCTCATACTTTCTCGAAATTTTTCCACCACCTCTTTTTTGAAGGAAATTCAATTCTCTACAACTTCATGTCTCACAAGAATGTCAAAAATGCTTCATTTGAGAGGTATAGCTCAAAACATTCTGGTCATTTTCAAAGTCAACAAAAGTCAACTTTTGTTTTGAAGATATATTGAGCATAGTAACTCAATTGAGATGAAACCAAAGACATTGTTTAGAGGACTCTTAGAGCTTTCAAAAGTCCAAGAACACTCAAAAATGTGGAAAATTGAGCAAGATACACTATTCGGAAGTTGCAGAGGCATTTTCAAACCCATAAATGCTTGTTCATTGAATGCTTGATTGGTAATTTTCTATTTGAATATTTGAATTTTATAACATTTAATTCAAAAATAAATTATATAAAATATGAAAATTAGGTTATTTTTTCAATTAAGTTGGATTTATATCTTTCTTAATGTCCAAGAAAGCCCAGTACACTTACCAAATTCGTGCAAGCCATGGCATTGATGAGAAAATCATATTTTCTTCAATATTTGATTTTATTTTCAAAGAAAATATTTGCACATTGATGGAGCAATCTTTTTTCCACTCTTTTGCCATCCAAACTTCCTCTATAAATGCTCAGCATTGTGTACAAGCAGCCACAGGAAACCCTAACCCAAGCATAACCCAAACTCTTGCAAAAATTTTCTCAATTCTTGAAAAATCAAATTTCAAACTCCAGCCGTTTTCAGCCCTCAAAAACCACTCCATTGTCTTCAGAAGGTAAGTTTGAGTAAGTCTACACTCTTACCATGGGTTAAAGCAAGCTGAATTGAGCCCTGTAGATGCATACATATTCCAAATTTTCTTGATTTTGCATTTTACTAACCTGCGTGTTTTAATCAATTCTAATGCTTCTAATGTGTTCATGAGGTTCTATGTAGTGGATCTGGGCAATCGTTCATAAGTTTGAACGTCAGAATCGTGTATAGCCATTGTTAGGGTTAGAAACTTGAAAAGCTTGAACAGAAGCTTCTGGTCGATTGAAGCCGATGCTTCCATTGAATTCGGAATGGTCGAAATAGGTGGACGGACCCTTCTTTTGCCTTGAAATTTCGCGTTTGCGGGTTTGAAAATCGTGGCTCAGGAGAAGATGGCCGACCCTAGCTCGTGACGACTCGACGAGGACCGCGAGGGAAGGCGTGGCAATTTCGTGCGTTCGATTAATGAAAGCGATCAATCGGGCCGTCTTGACTTTGATTTTCAACATATCCGGGCGCGTCATCGCTATGTGTCATTGTTTCTCACTTTCAAAACACCAAAGACACGTTGTCGATGGTTAAGGCTTGGCTTTTGTGAAGATTCTCGGTCATGAGTTCGACCCTGCCGGGACGGTTTCACTTTTCTTTAAACTTTAACTATTTCTCATATTTTCTATTTTCATTATTTTCTAATATCTTTCATGTTATTTTAATTTCTTTTCAATATTTTATTTACGCATTAAAATTATCAAAAATATTTTCTTTTGCATTTATTTCATAAAAATCTTTATTTAATTTAATAAATTAAAAACATATTTTGCATGCATATTTATTTTATTTATAATTTAGCATTTAAATCATTATAAATTCATTTTATATTACTAAATTGCATTTAAAAAATCCCAAAAAATTATTTTAGCTTATTTATCTTATTTCCAGCATGTATTAATTTTCCCATATTAAAATTGCATTTTTCTAACATTTTTTCTCTTATTCGATTTCATCATATTTCCCGATTTTCTTATTCTTGTATAGGTTGATCCGATTCAGACGATTTTCTCTTTATCATTTTATCATATTATTTTTCAATTATGTAGTATATGGGATGTAATAGTTTAATTTAGGATTTTATTTTCCGCATTTTAAATTATGTATACCCCAAGCCTTGTAATAGTGTAGGTTTACATTTCCGCACTTTACATTCCGTATTTACTTTCCGCACCCTATAAATTGCTAGTAACTAGGCGTGTATGGCAAGATTAAAATTGAACATAGCCACCAATCTTCAAGATAATATATACGAAATCAACACTTCTTTCACACATGCACCCTTAGGGTAATTCTCTCTCGTTGCCTTCGAATTCAAATGGTCATGTCCCTCGAGCGTAGAGGTATTCTAGCACGTTGCCTTCAAACAAATCATCATAGTCCCTCGATACAAAGATCATAAGACCCATGCGTCGCCTCCGAATACATGATCTTGACCCTCGATTGTCGCCTCGAAAATGATGATAGTCCGCGAATGTGCTAGGATACTTCCTACAAGTTGCCTTCATGACCATCAGATGTCCCTTCGAATGTCCGCTTACATCCAGCGAATGGAGCTACCTACTAACTAATGGTATGGCTAGCGCTATTCTAAAGGAATGTAAAGTACAACAAAGCGACCAATTACAGGTGGGTAAATAAGTCTTTTAGTTGCTTGCTCTATCAAATGCTTTTACACCTCACACTTTTCAAAGTTCAAAACTCTTTTCAAAACAAAACATTTCCGAACACTTTGTATACACTCCTACATGAGTCATTACAAAGTCAAAGCGAAATACCTTTTTCAAAACATCTTTGTCAAACACACGAGCAATTTTAAAAAGTGATCTAGAGCAACTAAGAGCCCGTAGATAACTACGGATGGAAAGGGTGCTAATACCTTCCCTTTTCATAACCATTCTCCGAACTCGAGAATCTAACGAAGGTCTTTTACATTACTTTTACCTTCCCTTAATTGGATAAAAATAAAAGTCGGTGGCGACTCTTGCTATCCGCATTTGGATACAAAATCCTACAAAGTCGAGTTCACGTATTCAGGCTGGCGACTCTGTGAGGACACACCCTAAAGAGAATTGCCTTAGGGATTTCTAGATAACTTTTATTGCTTTTGTTTGACTTGTATGCTTTATCTTTAAGGGTTGCTTGGGTATTATATTGTTGGGGATCCTACACGGATCCGGGTTTCCTTTTAGGTAAGTAGCATTAGATCATCGCGACCGCTGGGCGTATAACTAAGCGGTCAACATGATGGCTACGTTAGCGTGACACTTTGGTTGTCGATACTCTTCATTCCCAAGTTGAAGATAGTATTTGGCTTCTGCGTGGTGTCATCAGCGCTAACTAAACTTTTAGAACCTTAATTGACCCATCTTGGCCATTAGAAGGTAGTGAGATGGCGGCTTTGGTGTAGACCGAGGTTGGTTGATACTCGATGCTACGCTCATTGAGATCGAGACTTTTGGGACATTTCGATCGACCACTTGGCGTCGTATTGAAATAAGCGCCTCGAGAAAGATCGTGATATGAGATTCCTAGAACCGGTTACTATTATAGGATAGGATGAACCAACTCAAACTTTTGGTAGGGTAATCACCTATACCTCATGCAAGCCTTAAACCTAGGCTCATTGTGTGAATTGTTTGTGTGTGCTAAACATGACATCATGACATCATTCGCATTGCATATCATTTCTAACTATTTCAAGGACCTAGGGTTTATCTTTGCTCTGTTTTGTAGGGATCATGGCTTCTAGAAAGACTATCGAATCAACTTCATGGGTATACCCTCTCATTTCGAAAATTGGTTTGAAATTCCGACCATGCTCGGTTCATCAAAAGACATGGTTATCTACTTGATTTGGTTATCTCGGTTTTGAAGAAGATATGATGCATGTCTATTCCGTTCTTTGATCAAAACACCATTGCTTCACATTTCAGATTATCGGTTGGTTCCTACCTTAGAAGAGTTCTCTAAGCTACTTGGGTACCTATTCTTGACCAAATTCCATTCGGTTTGGAAAAGGTTCCTAAAGTGCGAAGACATTGCATCCATACATCTTAAGCGCTCGGACATTGAAGCCAATTGGGAAACTAGAAGTGGAGTTAAGGGTTTACTTTCAAGTTCTTAATCAAGAAAGCGAGAATTCCTCAAAGTTATGAGTTTCCATGCATTTGAAAATATTGTGGCCTTGCTAATTTATGGTTTGGTTCTATTCCTAACTCGGATCAATTCATCGATATCAATGCCATCAAGTTGTTCCTTACCCGCAATCCGATGCCCTACTTGGAGATATTCTACATTCTCTCCACACTCGTACTACTAGCGACAAGGAACTCTCATGTGTTGTGTACCGTTACTTTCGGTGGTTTATTTCACACCTTCCTCCATCGGTTTTGAAGAGCGAACAAAGGTTGAGATGGTCTCGAAAGGTTAATGTCACTTTCTCATTCGGATATCCGTTGGAATCTTTTCTCTCAAAAGGACTTCACATTCATTGAGCGTTGTGGAGAATTCCCTAATGTACACTACTTGGTATAAGGGAGGTATTACTGACCCTTCTCTAGCTCTCGTTAGTTTGGTTTTGCCGAAGAGATGGTCCACATGATATGCTTCTCCAAGATGTTGTGTTCGACTACAATCACGATCTCGAGTTACGGCGAAGGTTTATACATGCTTGGGGCATGGTAAAGAAGGCGATACCAAGACTTTGGGGCACCGAACTCCATTCCTTGGGAACCTTACCTCCAATGGGTGCGAGCTCGAGCTCAAAACCTCATGATGCCATTCACGCTGTTTTACGGTAATTATGGAACTGTTGCTATAGGTGGCGTACCTATCTTGTTCTCCATCGACATGCCTCTGATTTTGAAGACTTGAAGAGATCTGGATTCAACTAAAAGAAGAAAGGATACCTTTGAAGCTCATTGCTACTGGCGAGAAGAAAGTGTTAGAGTTGACAAAGCTACTTCATGAGGAAGCGAAGCATCAATGCTACATCGGCACCAAGAGGAAGCATACATGGGAGACTTAGAGCTTTAGGATGTTTATGTTTTCTTTTATTGTTTTGAACTATCTCTTGTACTTAAAAAGAAAAAGAATAATGAAAAAGTACTAATAAATGTTTGTTCATTGCTTGTTTAACAAATTTAAATCTCTAAGGTCTTTGAAAACATTGCATTGCATTCGCATAAACATTGCATATCATAGCATAAACATTGCATCACAGGTACATTGGAGATTGGTTTTCTCATTTGCTCGCTATTTATTTTAGAAGAAATGGCTCTTGAGCAGTGTCAAAGATCTCAAGCTCGAATGCTCGGTTTATGGATGTTCACCAACTTGGTCCAAGGCCAAGAAGATTTGAAGAAGCTCATCAACAAGAAGAAGAAGGTTGTTGGTCTCCTCAACATGGGTAGAGCTACAAAGGGGTCAAAAAGTGGTCGTCGGATCGAGGCTCTCGAAGGAAGTGTCCATACCGAGGGAGTACCAAGGGTGATGATGGTGACCAGCGTGAGCCAAAGAAAGAAGGAGAGACCGCTCGATTATAGCGATACTCTGAAAGATGACAAGTATAAACAACTTGAAGACCGTCGAATCTTTGGAAAACTGAAGATGTCGGGCTGAATTTTGATGATCTAAGTCTTGTCCACAGTGTTGTGATTCCTCCCAAGTTCAAAGTTCCTACTTTTGCTAAGTATGATGGCATGTCTTGCCCTAAGCTGCATTTGAAGTCCTATGTTCGGAAAATCAATCCCCATGATGAAAAGTTGTGGATGCACTATTTTCAAGAGAGTTTGTCCAGGAATCAGTTGGAATGGTACTATCGGTTAGAGAATGACCGTATCCGTACTTGGGTGATTTGGTGATGCTTTCTGAGACAATCTGAGTACAATCTTGAATTGACACCCACTCGCATACAACTACAAAGCATGTCTATGGGTCATGACGAGAAGTTCAAGGGTATGCTCGAAGTGGAGAGATCTAGCGGTGAGTTCAACCACCCTTGTCCAATAGGGAGTTGGTTGATATGTTTATGGGGACAACGACGGCCCTTTCTTCAATCATCGATTGGAAACTCTTGACCGATTCATCGGTGATATTGATGACGCATTGAAGTGGTATCAAGTGGGAAGATTCGGATAAGTCATCTTCAATCTTGTGAAGAAATCTTTTGGTGGTAAGAAAAAGCCAATCTTTGTATGGTCGGAAAAGCCAAGACCGACCGTGCTCAATCGTAGAGGCGGTTGATCTCGATCCTACATCGGCCAACCTCGGTGAGGCGGTAGCGTAACGAGCAGCGAAGGCGATTCTGAATCAACATGCCATTGTCATGAGCCTTGCAACACATGTTGAAGGCGGTGATTACCTTGAGGATCCTCCTCGAATGTCAACACTTCCTCTCAGTACAATCCTAATGCTAAGTGTGCTTACCATTCCAATAGCCGAGCGACAACGACAATTGTTGGGCTCACGAAGAACAAGATTCAAGATATGATTGAAGCTAAGCGATTGAGTTTGATCCTCTGTTGAGACTCCAGATGTGATCAACGCTCCTATGCCTAACCATGACAAGGTTCCAATCTTTGTTGGTGATGATACTTATGTTTTCAACATAGATGACTTGACCATTCCTCGATGGTATTAAGAAGAATTTGTTGCAAGCGGTGTCGATCCGGATGCCGAGAATTGTCGTTGGTGCCCATCCGCGCTGATGGTTGTGCTTGGTTGAGAAGGCGTGTTCGATGCATGATGGATAACCGTGAGATACTATTTACGAAACCACACGAAAGCGTGTGAAGAAATGTCTAAGTTGAAGATTGACAATGCGACGAAGCTGTACCATCATGTGGGACACCTTGGGAAGCCAAGTGGAAAATATGATTACATGGTGAAGTACCATCACGATAGTTACAAGCTTCCTATTGAAGATGTTAAAGCGACGGATGGGGTGGATTTCCACGAAGACTATCTTGATGTTAACACAATAAAATTTCCTCTGCGATCCACATGCCTAGAGTGGCACCTCTCATCATTACTTCTCAAGACCGGTTCCATATTCCTCGACAAAGCTATCCCTTGGAGCTATGGGTGATGTTTACTATCATGGTGTCAAGCAAGATCCTCGACAATTGAAGATCTTACCATTGGAGCTTCTATTCACGACATCGACAACATCACGGATCCGATAAGGTGACGAGCAGGAAGGTATTCTCTCGAGATCTCTCCTCCAAAAGACACTGCGACTCATTTCGCATCCGTCTACTCCACCAATATCGGCTAGAGGAAAGAATCGGTGGCTCATCACGCTCAACGGAAGTACCAAAGGAATTCTGAAGACACCTCCAACAGAAATGGAGAAATTAGAAGATCATCGAAGAGTGATTACAATGTTGTGGAGCAGTTAGGAGACTCGTCCAAGATTTCCATGCTCGCTTTGCTCTTGTGCTCAGGCTCATGCTAATGCCTTGGTGAAGTTTCGAAGAATGCTCATGCCGAACTACTATCGATTCGAGTTTGTATTGCTACACCTGCCAACAACGGCCTAGGCTTCTCGATCTTGATTTGACTCTCTAGGAAAGAAACATAACAAAGCCTTGCACATCTGTTGAATGCAAGGGTACTACCTCTCATGTTTTGGTTGACACGGTTACGCTCGAATATCCTACGAAGGCGCTTTTGATCGGCTTGATGTCGAAGGTTGGTTACGAGACCAGTGACATTATCGTGAGCTTTTGATGGTTCTAGCGCATAGTACTTGGAAGCTCACTCACTGTTAAAGTCGGTTCGGACTTTTGATTCCACTTTCTTTGTCATGGACATCCGTCCGACTTATTCTTACCTACTTGGGCCCTTACATACATGGGGCGGTATTACCTCTACCTACATCGGTTGAAATACCGGTGAAAGGGAAGGTTGTTCTGTATGTGGTGAAGAAGAATATATAGTCGGTCATCTACATCATTCCGCTATCTCGAGATGGAGGGTGAATTCTTGAGACTCCTGTCAAGCTTTTGAAACAATTCCAGTCATGCATTGACTCTCGGTCCTCTGAAGATGCTAAAGTTCCGCCTAGGATGGCCTCATTGAAAGATGCTCAGCTGCATTGAAGAAGGAAGAGTACTATTTGAATTGACTCCTAATCTTCCTTTCAAATTTGACAAGGCGGTTTAGGCTTCACCATCAAGGTCGAAAGATGATACGCATGACGTCAAACTTCCTTTCCATCGGCAGTGGAATCCATACTATAGAAGACGACAATGACTTCGACATCGTGGATCTTCCCAACTCGGACAATGAGCTCGGCAATTGGAAGGCGAAGGCGTCATACCAATCTTTTAGTCGGGAGTAATTGCTCTTGTTTTGTTTTGCTTTCGTATTCCTTTATGTTTTGAACAATAAACTTTGAAAGGTGCCTTGCAGGCGTCATGGCTCGTTCACGAGGTTATTATCATTGTTTGCGTATTTTCATTCAATAAATTCGTTGGACTTTTGCATTCAATTGTTTGTTTTCTTTCTTTTACTTTATCACCCCTTCAGGCTATGTGTTTCTTACACACCCGTGATACAACTGCGAATCACTCCGAATCTAGTTAATACTATATTAGTGCTAAATATGACTTGATAATCCGATCTACCAAGCGAAGATGAAAGTGAGGAAGATTGTGAAGTGCCGGAGAACTTGTCTACTACGGGAAAGAAGCGAGTTATCTGACCACCACGAAGAGCAAGTTGAGGTTGTGAATTTGGTCTTGTGAAGGCAGAAAAGAGATCAAGATAGGAGGCGGGTCTTGGGAGCGTGTTAAAGAAAGATTGATTCAAATCTGCGAGACTATGTTGAGGTTTTGCTTGGTCATACGAAGACATGCCGAGGGTGGACATTGATATCGTGGTACACGATTGCCGACAAAGAGGTTTTCTCGATGCGAAGGTTAAATCGTATCGTCACGAGATGTCGAGAGAAAATCAAAGCCAATTATGAAGCGATTCAATGCGGGTTTCTTATTTGTTACTTCTTATCCTGATGGGTTGCTAATGTGGTACCCGTGCCCGAAGGATGGTAAAACGAATGTGTGTGGATTACGGAGATCGAACAAAGCAAGTCCGAAGGCGATTTTCCACTTCCTCATATTGATGTTGGTTGACAACACCGCTCAGCATAAGGTTTTCTCCTTCATGGATGGTTTCTCGGTTACAATCGGATCAAAATGGCTCCGAAGACATGGAAAGACTACTTTCGTTACGGTGGGGCACTTTGCTACAAGGTTATGCGTTCGTTTGAAGAACGCGGGTGCCACTTATCAACGTGCTATGGTGACCTTGTTTCATGACATGATTCATCACGAGATAGAGGTCGTCGGCGACATGATAGCTCGATCCGCGGTGAAGAAGAACATCTTGATCATTTGCGGCCCGAGGGTTGAAGAAGTCTGATTGAGGCGAATCCTAACAAGTGCACCTTTGAGTCGATCCGGAAAACTCCTAGGGTTTGTTGTCGATGGTAAAGGTATTGAAGTTGATCCGCCAAGGTTAAAGCTATTCAAGAGATGCGACTCCCACCGAGAAGGAAGTCGAGAGGTTTCTTGGGCCGATTGAACTACATTGCGATTCATTGCACACTAGCGCTACTTGTGAGCCAATCTTTAATTCTTGAAGAAAGATCAAGTGGTGGAATGGAGCAGCGATTGCGGATCGCTTTGACAAAATCAAGGAGTACCTCGAATCCTCCTATCCACGTGCCGCGTAGAAGGAAGACCTCTTATCATGTACTTGATGTTAGAGAACTCAATGGGGTGTGTGTTGGGGCAACATGGCGAGTGCAGTCGAAAAGAGCATGCAATATACTACCTTAGCAAAGCGTTTACCGGTGTGAAACAAGATACTCACGGCTAGAAAAAACTTGGCTTACTCGCCGACTAAGGCGTATATATTGACTCACACTACCTTGTTGATTTCAAGATGGATCCGATAAAATACATATTTGAGAAACCAACTCTTCTCGTGTCGGCCTAAGATGAATGGCGCGATGGAAGCCGCCAACAAGAACATTAAGAAAATTACGAGAAGATGCGGTGACTTACAAAGATTGGCATGAAATGTTACCATTTTCTCTTCATGGTTATCGCTTCTACATACGAACATCAACGAGGCAACCCCTTCTCTCTTGTATACGGTATGGAAGCCGTCTTACCCATCGAGTTCGGATATCCTCAACGAGTCCTCAGGCGAGTTAGCGAAGCGATTGGATCGAGACTTCATTGACGAATTAATTTGATTGATGAAAGCGACTCGCGTCCATCTGCCAGATTACCATAGCGAATGATCGAGCATTTAACAAGAAGGTCAAACACGAGTCTACAAGTCGGTGATCTAGTAGTCAGCGCATCATTCTTCCACAAGGTGATCGAGGCAAATGGACTCCCACATGAGGACCGTTTGTAGTCAAGAGTATTCTCGGAGGACTATGATACTAGCACCATGGACGGTGAAGACTTCCCACACAATTGAGACATGGTCAAAAATACTACGCATGAAATAGACCCGCTAGGTCGGCGAACCTAGGCAAAAATAAGGGCATCTGGCGAACCAAAAGTTCGGGCAAAATTAAGGATATATACAAAACATGTACACCGTAGTGAAAACACGAAAAGCGGCTTGGGCAAAAAGTATCGGTGGCGAAAACCGAAAGGCGGTCTAGCAAAAGTTAGGGATTTAAGCGTCGACTATGTCTCTTAGGATCATACGCTTCGATTACTATCGCATTCAAGGTTCAAATGAAGATCAGTCTACTCACCTTCTACGCGAAGAGATGAGATAGTCGAAATATATGAGTACTAGCATAGTTGGAACTTAGAGATTGTTCCGCATGGCTTTTTACCTTTCTTATGTACAAACTACTTGGCCATCGCCACCTTTCAAATAAGCATAGCTTCTTTCTCTTTACAATTTACATTGTTGTTTGCAATAAGTCCAGCGTTTGCTTTGAATGACTATCGCATTTGACAATAAGAATCTAATCACAAACATAAAAGTGAACATACAAAAGTACTTACGGGCTCCGGTTGGGGCGGCCGAAGGTCACCAGGACACTTCAATGAGCAAAAGGGAATCCAGCTGCAATTCCACTCGACTAAGTAATGTTACATCGGTCTCAAGCGGTAACACCTCACCCCGGTCAAAGTGTTTATCCCAGATATCTCTCGTCCTTCCCTTTTCCCCAGGCGATATTGAGACCTAGACTTGGTCGAGATAGTGCATCGGAGGAACCATCTTCATTCCCGGCCGAGATTACAGGGATCCGACTCTTCGGCCAGTCTCCAACTATCAAATGCTCTCGGTGAGATGCACCGAATCCCGGTGGGCGCCTCCCAAATTTCCTCGGCGGGATCTACATACAAGGTCCCCAGCGGATCGCCTTCGGATCCTCCTCGGCGGGGTCTATGAGATCTCAATAACGAGTTTCTCGGTCTACCCTCCTCAACAATATCTAGGCCGAGACTTGGTCGAGATAGTGCATCGGAGGAATCGGGATATCCTTGTTCTCTTTCAAAGCGGAGTTCTCACCTACCCATTCCCGAGCGGAGGAAATCTTCAAGCGAACATCCGCATCTTCTTCAAGATGGATATGTTTTGAAATATCTGCGTCTATCATTCATACATTTCTCATAAAGTCATAATTCATGCATATGTCATTCATATACCTTGTCATGCATCATACTTTGCATGAAACTAACCAATATTACATCAAAGTTCCTCTTGTTTTCTCCAAAATAGGTATGATCCTTACGCCAAGCAGGTCGATTAAGCCCGAATCGGCGGGAAAACTATAAAGACCGCCTTTGGTTGTCCTCGAGGTGGTCCGAGATTAAGCCCGATCGGCGGAAAACTATCTGAAAGACCGCCTTGGTTGTCCTCCGACGGTCGAGGATTAAGCCCGAACCGGCGGAAAACTATCAGAAAGACCACCTCGGTTATCCTCCGATAACGAGCAATGGATCGACACCGATGCACAGGGAAGATATCCACATTTGGCCAACTACAACCTCCCTCAGAGTAATCAGCACGAAGATTTATTCTGATCCCTTATTATCAACAGCAACTACAGAGTCTAGCGTACGACTCAGTTGCCTTGGATGGCATCTTAAGCCCATCTCCGACTACTTATCAACAGTGATTCACTTTCAGAATGTCTAGCGTACGACTCAGTTATTTTTCAATTATGTAACTGTATATGGGATGTAATAGTTTAATTTAGGATTTTATTTTCCGCATTTTAAATTATGTATCTGTCCCAAAGCCTTGTAATAGCGTAGGATTTACATTTCCGCACTTTACATTCCGTATTTTACTTTCCGCACCCTATAAATTGCTAGTAACTAGGCGTGTATGGCAAGATTAAAATTGAACATAGCCCACCAATCTTCAAGATAATATATATGAAATCAACACACTTCTTTCACACATACCCTTAGGGTAATTCTCTCGTTGCCTTCACAATTCCAAATGGTCATGTCCCTCGAGCGTTGAGGTATTCTAGCACCGTTGCCTTCCAAACAAATCATCATAGCCCCTCGATACAAAGATCATAAGACCCATGGCGTCGCCTCCGAATACATGATCTTGACCCTCGATTGTCGCCTCGAAAAATGATGATAGTCCGGAATGTGCTAGGATACTTCCTACGAGTTGCCTTCATGACCATCCGATGTCCCGATGTCCGCTTACATCCACGAATGGAGCTACCTACTAACTAATGGTATGGCTAGCGCTATTCTAAAGGAATGTAGAAGTACAACAAAGCGACCAATTACAGTGGGTAAATAAGTCTTTTAGTTGCTTGCTCTATCAAATGCTTTTACACCTCACTTTTTCAAAGTTCAAAACTCTTTTCAAAACAAAAACATTTCGAACACTTTGTATACACTCCTACATGAGTCATTACAAAGTCAAAGCGAAATACCTTTTTCAAAACATCTTTGTCAAACACGAAAAGCAATTTTAAAAAGTGATCTAGAGCAACTAAGAGCCGTAGATAACTACGGATGGAAAGGTGCTAATACCTTACGAAATTCTGGCAGATACTTAATGTCACGAGAGAAAGTTATGACACGATGTCGACCTTTGCTGACAATTCACCGTAAATATAAGCGATAAATAACACAATAAGTTGTTCACCGGTTCGGTTCTAACAAACCTAAATGCAGAGCTACCAAGCCGGAGGAAATTCACTATTAGTAGTATCAATTCGAGTTAAACTCGCCGTTTACAACTCCTCACTTAATCACTACCCAATGACACTTCAACCTAAGTCCTACTTAGATCGAGTTCCTACTCACTCCCCTCAATCACCGCGATGATATCAACCTATTGTTTAATTGAATTGTGAAGACACACTTCAATACACTATCTTGATCTCGCTTCAAAGCTTACAATCAAGAGACAAACACTCGTGCTTCAAAGCTTTGGTGATAAACTACCCTTACAATAAATCCTAGTCCAATGCACTTATCAATTGATAGTTGCTTGGCTCACAAGAAACTAAATTACAAAGACCAACTATTAAAACCTTTAACGATTACACAAACCTAGCTGTTACTAAACCTAACGATACACAAACAAAAGCCTTCAATGTCTTCAATGGAATCCAGGCGTGGCTGTAGAGTAAGGGTTGAATTCTTTATATAGAAGCGATCTGAATCTTGAGTTTGGGCTTCCATAAAGATAGCTAGGGTTTACTAATTCTCTCCTAAAAACATGGTTTGTTTAACAACCAATTTAGGTTTAATTAAGATTAACCTAGCAGCCACGTGAGCATGCTTTCTAATAACGAGAAAAACATAAATAAAATGCTCAACAAACTTCTGAAAAATCTCGGAAAAAGCGATGAGAGCAGAATGTCACCGATGTCATAACATACATTATGACATCGGTATTCTATGATTTCAAGCACGACTTTAGCTTCCATTACATGTACTTTTACCATCCTTGTCCAGTAGGATTTATCTTCAATCTCGAATGTCATGACATCTATCAAGACATTTCTAAAGCCTAGTTTTACCAAAATTGATGCCAACTTAAAACACTAACAAACTCCCCTTTGGCACATTTTGGCTAAAACTACTAGACCTATCAGTACAAAATGCGTGAAGACTAACAACCTAGTTCCAAGTTTTCCTAAGCTTTCCTAAGCTTCAAGAACTAGAACAAAGAAGATAAATTCTACCCATACACTGACCCACATTTCCCATAGTTGCCCCAAATACAATTGCCCACAAACAAAGCAGGCCATACAATTCCCCAAACAATTTCCCAAACATTAATACTTCCCACAGTATTTCTTCTCCCCTTTTAGCCATAAAGGGCCAAGGCAAAACACTTCAAGCTCCCAAAGCTGTTTAAAAGTGTCAACAACAAAGAAATATACCCAAGTAATTAAGTACCGGCAAGTATAACGAGGATACATCATTGTTCGGGCATTACACATACATCAATAAAGGATTACACACATCAAACAAAATTGGAAAAATACAAGAAACAAAATAGAGGACATGGAATCACAGCAGAGGCGGGGAGGAGACTAGCGGCTCGGTGCTCTCTTCTCTGAAGAAGCATGGAAGGAAGCTTCTTGAGATCCTTCTTGGCACTGACCATCGAATATCATCATCTCCGGCATCACCAACAACATTATTATTAGCTTTTCTTCATCCTCAACTTACGTGTCTTGCGCGGTTGTAAGATAAGCTCTTCAGACTTTGCTTTCTTGCTTCAAGCTCCTTGCAAGTTGCTTTTAGCACAATGACATTGGTCTTAGAATTTTCCTTGGCGGTGATGTCTCGTGAGATGTCATGACAATGTCTGGGACATGCTTTCCTTGGAACAATTTGTAGTGGAATCCAAGGCGGGAGCTCTCTTGCGGTGAATCTACTGTCACCAAGAATGTCGGATCTTGATCAAGTATAATTCCACAGGAGGAGGAAAAGCTATTGGACCTTTGATGGCATAGGCATTAGCATGCTTGAGTGTCGATCAAATATGTAGGAGCCATAGTCAAAGGAAGCTTGAGTTCCTCGCATAAATGAATCTTCCCAATCCATTAGAAATAGTGGATTTGTGATTGGTTGGGACCAGTTTGGCACCAATCTTATGCGGTATGGCAAATTTGACACTCGATTTCTTTGGTGAGAGTTTTCCCTTTAGAGGCCATTGTCTGACTTGTTTGGCAGTGATGGTTTGACAAATCTTGTTGTCAGTTTCCTCCAGCTCTGGTTGAGTGTTAGCAGATCTTCCTAGAAATCTATTGATCACATTTGGGGAAAACCTGACTTTTCTCCCCCTCACATAAACAGTCTGGTAATCATCAGAGTTTCTATCCCCACAGTCATTTGAGAGATTGACAATAAACTCTCTCACCAAAGCTTCATAACAGTTTGAGAGTTTCTCCACTGTTTTCATCAGTCCTGCCTCCTTAATTAGGTCAATGATCTCCTTGCACCCTAAAGCACTCTTGTTCAACTCTCTTTCTAGTGCAACCCTCTTTAAACAAACATACTTCCATCTTCCAGCACTTTCAGGATGATGGAATGAGATGTTATCAATTGCCACTTCAGGCACTTTGAGAAGTTTGACAAGTGTTGGCTTCTTTCTTGAATGTATGTTAGTGACATTCTCCTCAACATCAAACTCAGAGTCATGATCGGACTCCACAGGTTCAGGTTCCTTCCTCTTTTTCACAATAGGTGTTCTCTTTGGTTTAGAGTCACCACCAACAGTTGTCACTCTACTTCTCTTTGTAGAGGATCCAGCCTTGTGATACTTCTCAGCTTTGCACACATCTTCAGTTTCTTTTTCAGGGCTCTGTGTGACTGCCTGTTTTCCTTTTCTTTTCATCATTCTTTTTGCAATGCTTGGATTGACATTGGCAATAAGATCATTGTCAGAGAACATCTCATCTAAATCAATGGTGGAGGTTCGATTAAGTGGTTAGATTCTTGAGCTGGTGACTCTTCCAAAATCTTTGTCGAAATGTAGTCATCGGGGACTTTACGGAGGAACATTTTCTTTGGTGATTCTTCAAGAATACTATCGGAAATATAACCAGCGGTGGCTTTATCGAGCAACATTTTTGGTGACTTCTCAAGAATCTTGTCGGAGGTCTCATCTTCTTTATCGGTGGAGATGTTGTTATGAGCATCATCAATACCTACATCAATCTCCTTGAGAATGGTCTTCATTATTCTTGATGGGAAGTATTATGATCACCGGATGTCTTGACATCCTCTGTGACATCTGGATCCTTTGCTAAGCTAGGGCTAGTAGACTTTTCATTTAGAGGCTGAAACTCGGTACATATTGATTCTCATTTAGGATACTCATCACTATCCTAGCGATTGCTACATCATGAGACCTAGACTCCTCGGGTTCACTCTTTACGGGGACGAGAAGATGATGGAGCAGTCTTACGAAGGGGATGCTTGTGATCTTCTTGCATTTCTTGTGCGCAATTTCTTAACTTTTACGGATCGGTAGCTATTGCGGCGCAATGGAGTAACCTTGATCTTGACTTGCATGGATTCAACATTTTCCACGACTTCAACCATGGAGGAGATGGAGCTGTCTTTTGGGAGGATGGCGAGGATGAAGACATTTTTATGTTGGTTGTTGAGGCCGAGGCGAAAAAGGCAAGGGATTTGAGTTTCTTTTAGATGAAGAAAGCGATACTATTTTGGAAGGAGAACCTTTTATATATGGGTGTCTCTTCCTATTCTTGGACTTTTTAAAATGAGGATGAAAATACCTAAATGACCCACTTATGAGTAATTGAAATAACAAGTCCATTTTATCCCTTGTTGTAGACACAGTTAATTTCTACAACTCCTCATATTGACAAAAACCCAATTTGTCCCTTAAAGTCTTAAGCTGACTAACTTCAAGAACTTTTGTGCCAATGTCACAGTACAAGGTCATGACATCCTGTATGACATTGTACCCAATCAGTGTCTGCTTCATCCAGACCACCCTAGAACAATTGCTATCAGCTGTTGTGAGCTCAGCTTCAACATTGTGTAGGACCACATAGTTTTGCTTCTTGCTGATCCAAGAAATGAGATTACTTCTCAAGGGGACACCTCCAACAGAAATCCTTTTACACAAGCTTTGATCAACCCCTTTTCCACTTGTTCTTTTGGACACCTTCAAATGTGGAAGGGTAATAGTCCTAGTGTGGCTGCCATTCTTCATTCCAAGCTTCTTGACACAATTCTTTGTACACTTGTCCTGTGATAGAAGTGTTGAGTCATCCATCATTGTGTCTGAGACTTCTTCAGATACCAAGTGATTACCATGGATTGAAGCCACCATGCTATTTCCTCCTCTGACAATGAGGATCTCATCCAATACTTTTCTCCTGCAACATTTGACAGTAAGACACTTGGTCAACCTTTCATGCCAGAACCTAGTGCTTTGCTTTAGTACTTGGGGTGATCAAATGTCGGACATTGAGTGTGACATTCGATTTCTGTCGCGACAATTACCACAGTTTTCCCTTTTCCCATGTGAATTCTTGGTAATCTTGACTCCCTCTATGGGCCGATCCTTTTCATTCCTCTGAGGTGTGGTGATCGGTTTCTTGTTGCCCCAACTTCACTTTCTCTTCATCTTTGGTATAGAGCCCACGGATGGCGGTGGGGTTCTCGATTCCCACAAGTAGCGGTTGTCCTTTGATCGACTCCTCTCATGATCCTGCTTGTTCATCATTGATCACAAGACATTCGGTCTTAGTGAAGTTGTGATGAATCCCATATCACATAGCGACTTATGCTAATGAGATTTGCGGTCAAACCTTTTACCATCGATTACTCCATTCGGGTTTGGAACTCGGACCGGTTTGAGTTTCAACACCTTTGATTTCTCCTTTAGCTCCATCTCCAAAGGTAACAAAATTGGTAGAATGAGGCTTAACATCATTGAGAAGATTTACATCTCCGGTCATATGCTTGGAACACCTTTGTCAAAATACCAATCTTCCTTAGAAGATACTTTAAGAAGTTTGTGCTATCGGTTTGTAGTCTTATTCTTTTTCCTTTGGTGAGTGTATGATGCCTTGTTGGACTTAGGCTTCACATATGGAACTTGATTAGGATACCCATGTAGCCTATAGCGGTGGACTTTATGTGACCAAACCTTCCACAATAATAACATCTCCATCTTTGAAACTTTTGGTTCGGGTTTCTATGATTTTGATGTTGAACCCAATGTTGTGACATCTGTTTTGACATTGGTTCATTAGGTCTATTTTCCTTTTGTGATCAACAAATTTCTTAGCCTTCACATATCTGAGCGGACCTATTTCTGTTTTGTGGTATGACATCCTCTTTGCCTTTGACTTCGGGTTTGTTCCTCTCTGGTTATTAGCAAATCTCTTTGCGACCACGTACCTGTTCGGACACATATCTGTTTTGTGTTGTAACAAGCGTGTTGACATTGTTCTCCATGTCTCTTCTCCTTGATGTCACCAGCGGTTTCTTTTCGATACATATCCTAAACCATGCTTATTTCCGCATTTTGTCCAAGTGAAGAATTTCATCCAACTTTTCGATTACGGATGTCAACATTTTGTGATTTAGACATCGATCAAGTTTGGAGTTCAACATGACAATATCACTTTGAGGAGATTTATAGTGGTGTGTTTTCCTTTTTCGACCTCTAGCTTGATTCTCGACTTCGACTTCTCAATCGACTTTTACGTTTCCTCGTTACGCTTACACTTCACCACTTTTCACACGACTTCACGTAGGTCTCGATAAGCTCTTCAAATGTTGCTTCCTCATCACTAGAATCCATATCGAATTGTACACTCCGGAAGCGGTGACAAGTTTGGCACCTTCTTCCTCGATTCACTTCTGAATCACCATCGGACAAGTGTGACCATTCCTTTCTTTTGTTTCTTAAGAAGGTGGGACATTCGACTCTAATATGTCCATATCCTTCACATTCATGACATTGGACTCCTCTGGTTTGACTTCCTTTTCTTGACTTGGATCTTCTGGAGTCATAAGATCTGTGATGTCGGATGGAATGTCCTTGACATTTGACCTTGACTTTGGATCAATCCTCTTGATGAGTTTGTTGAACTGTCTTCAAGCATAGCTATAGCTTGGATATCTTCTCCTCATCTTCCACCTTGCATCCTTCTTGATTATTGGATACAAGTGCTATGCTTTGTTCTTCACGGGGTTTCAGATTCCCATCTCAAAAGTCATAAGAGATCCATAAGCTCTTCAACTTTCGAGTCTTGATGTCTGTGCCTCCTCTATTGCGTTACTTTCATTGCAAATCTTTTAGGCAAGGATCAAGAATTTTCCTCACTAGCTTCTCGTCGACATCTTTTCACCAAGAGCTCACGAGGCATTGGCAATCTCCAAAACATTCATGTGAAACTCATGAATAGTCTCATCTTCCTTCATCTTCAAATTCTCAAATTTGGTAGTGAGCATCTGAAGTCTTGACATCTTCACCTTGGATGTTCCCTCAGAGTGGTTTTGAGGTGTCCCAAACATCCTTGGCGGTTCACATTGATGAACCAATCGAAGATGTTTGTCAATACCATTAAATAAAGCATTCGATTGAAATTCCCAGGCAAGCTCCTCTTCCTCTTTGCTCCATTCTTCCTCGGGTTTCAAGGCGGTAGTCCCATCTTTCTCAACCTTGGTTGGATGTTTCCATCCTTTATCGGTGACTCTCCAGCCTTGATATCCGATCTTAAGAAGGCAACCATACGAGGCTTCGGTTACTCATAATTAGACCCATCGAATAGGTGGTCTACCTCCAAATCTGTTTCCTTATCCATTAAGCGAAACTATAATCCCTAGATCTCCCGAAATAACAAGCGGGTGCTGCTCTCGATGCCAATTGAAATTCACGGCGCGGATACTTAATATCACGAGAGAAAGTTATGACACGATGTCGACCTTTGCTTTGACAATTCACACGTAAATATAAGCGATAAATAACACAATAAGTTGTTCACCGGTTCGGTTCTAACAAACCTACGTGGAGGCTACCAAGCGGGAGGAAATTCACTATTAGTAGTATCAATTCGAGTTAAACTGCCGGTTTACAACTCCTCATAATCACTACCCAATGACACTTCAACCTAAGTCCTACTTAGATCGAGTTCCTACTCACTCCCCTCAATCACCGATGATATCAACCTATTGTTTAATTGAATTGTGAAGACACACTTCAATACACTATCTTGATCTCGCAAAGCTTACAATCAAGAGACAAACACTCGTGCTTCAAAGCTTTGGTGATAAACTACCCTTACAATAAATCCTAGTCCAATGCACTTATCAATTGATAGTTGCTTGGCTCACAAGAAACTAAATTACAAAGACCAGCTGTTAAAACCTTTAACGTACACAAACCTATTTGTTACTAAACCTAACGATTACACAAACAAAAGCCTTCAATGTCTTCAATGGAATCCGAGGCGTGGCGTAGAGTAAGGGTTGAATTCTTTATATAGAAGCGATCCACGAATCTTGAGTTTTGGCTTCCATAAAGATAGCTAGGGTTTACTTAATTCTCTCCTAAAAACATGGTTTGTTTAACAACCAATTTAGGTTTAATTAAGATTAACCTAGCAGCCACGTGAGCATGCTTTCTAATAACGAGAAAAACATAAATAAAATGCTCAACAAACTTCACGAAAAATCTCGGAAAAAGCGATTCTGCGAGCAGAATGTCACTGAATGTCATAACATACATTATGACATCGGTATTTCTGAATTTCAAGCACTGACTTTAGCTTCCATTACGGTTACTTTTACCATCCTTGTCGATGGGATTTATCTTCAATCTCTGAATGTCATGACATCTATCAAGACATTTCTAAAGCCTAGTTTTACCAAAATTGATGCCAACTTAAAACACTAACACCTTCCCTTTTCATAACCATTCTCCCGAACTCAGAATCTAACGAAGGTCTTTTTCTGTTACTTTTACCTTCCCTTAATTGGATAAAAATAAAAGTCGGTGGCGACTCTTGCTATCCGCACATTTGGATACAAAATCCTACAAAGTCGGTTCACCGTATTATAGTAGCGTGGCACAGTTCACGGTTTTTAGAAAAAACGTTTAAGGCTCAAAATATTTGGTGGCCATCCCCTTCATGATGTTATCCAACCCTAAGTTCAATTAACTCGATATGAGCAATCATCTCTCACAAGAGGAATTTGATGGTTAAGGAACCACTACAATTTCTTAATCGCACAACTTTGACTTTGCGGAGGACGAGGTTTCTCTGACACGACAGTCACTCACCCTTTTTTCTTTGGTGTCTGATCACATGACTTTGTTCTTCACTGATGATCTTATTTGATTATCCTCGCCTTTCTGGCTTTCCAATTTTCTTTCCACACATTTTCCCTTTCTTTTTTTATGTATTCACACTTTATTTTTATTGAACAAATCGTGTGATCTCAAGACTCTGATTGATTGGAAGCGATTGTGACTGTCTGAGTCCTTTGCATATGAGGAATACCCATTAGGGTATCTTCTTCCTTTGATGCACATCATTGGCAGACGAAGATTGACTGCTACGGTTTCTCAACCTTTTAGAGAATAACCATTGTTGTATCCTTTGATGTGCACTCTTGATGAGTTTAGAACGCTCGATCAGATTAGCGAACACTACCACCTTGGGTCAAAAATGAGGTTTTGAGCAGAAAAAAACTCTTTCAAGCTCAAAGGGGTTAACGAGGGTCTATCTCCATTATATCTCCAGTGTTTGGGGATTTGAAACAATAATTGTACATCATCAGCAAGGTTTTTACTCGAAAGCATACCATTTGAGATTCTTGGTAAATTATTCATCATCCTCCCTCTAGGGGTTTTACTTTATTAACAAGAGTTACGTATCAAAAACATAGTAAAACAGTTATGAGTGTATGAATGGATTAATTCAAGACAAACATATTTCATGCATTATGATTAACATTCAAAAGATGAAAAAGTTTTGCATACAAGTAAGTACTGAACAAATAAAAAAGATTACAAATGAGAATGCAAATGAGCTTTGAAATTGCCATGTTGATAAGACTTGACTCCGTATGGACTTGTTGATTTTGATGATGCACTTTGTAGTCTGGACACCACTGAGGCATAAATTCCCCTTTTAATATGATGTGAACACAATAGTTTCTGAATTGATCGAGCCTTGAATCTTTGTCTCAAGCTAATACATTATCTTATTTGAATGGCGGTGCCCTGTGAGGTAATCACTGCTGAAATTGAATCAAATCCCTCAAAATGAAGAGAGATGGCATGGTCCATCCGCTTGGTTTCCTTGATGAAAACTCAAGCAAGGGAGGGAATAACAAGTTTAGAGTTATAGGTGTTGCATGTTCTTTGCGGTGGCGACAAGCAAATAGTTGGTATTTTTACGGTGATATATACCGGTTAGGTTATATTGTATCGTATCCACGAGATTAGTTATTGATTAAATGGTTCGACAATTCTATCGTTAATGAGTTTGAGATTAAAAGAAAAAATAAAAGACAAAAAGTAAATGAACAAAAGTATAAAGGATAGCGACATGCGGAGCAGATAAACTACCGTCACGGACTTAAATCTACCATCCATATCATACTTAGCCTCGATACTCGTCCGTGTCATCACATACCTCTCACAATCTAAGCTATTTCTAACCCAAATTGAGAATCCCCCAAATCACCTAGATATCCATTTTGGCTTATCTCGACAACTAGAAGTCAATGCGTCACCTCCATACCCATCTTTGGCATACTTCACCAGCAGAGGCATTAAGTTCGGATACTCCATAGTCAATGTCGGCTAAACCCATTTCAAGCATTCGAAACTAGGATAATCATCCTAGGAAAGAATCTAAGCAATCTATCTCTAGTAAAGCTCAAAACCCAACATAGAGTAAAAACCTAAGACAATCACCAACACAAATTAAGTAAAGCAAGCTTTATACAAAAAGGCGATAAATATACATGAGTTATGAGTAGATATAAATACAAAACCCAACAAAAGAGATTACAAAGAGGAGAGAAGAAGAGAACCAAACATTTATTGGTTTGTCAACACCAATCGACGAGGATTCGACGAGGGATCATCCAAATGCAAGCTCCAATGTTGTTTTCTAAGCTAATCTATCAAACAAATGATGTTGATGGTGTTGGGACTCAAAAATACCCAACCCATGACCTAAAAATGTGTTTTTATCCCTTTTAAAGATTTACGAAATTGCGAGGCGCTAAGGTATTTTCGCTTTTTTGTCTTTAAGAAAAAAATCGACATCTTATTTTGCCATAACTTGAAAATAACTCGGAATTGCACCTGGTTTGAAGCGTTGGAAAGCATATTCAATGCTCTATCTAACCATGGATAAATATCAATCAAATTGATGATTTGAAATATTTGAAAAACTCATCCTTTGCTTTATGTGTTCTCTTTTATTGCTCAAAATCATGCGTTTGAGGTCGTGTCTTCGACACTTTATTACTCAATGCTCCAATTATGAATGAATACCTATAAAAGAGATGAAAAACTATCAAATGATACAATATTTACACAAAAACTCAATTATTCTATTATGTACACATTTATACCAAAAACGGGGGATTTATTCGAAGAATATCAACAAAAGAACCGATAAGTGTCACTAAACATATATACAAAATAACTACATTTTGGCACTTATCAACTCTCCCCAACTTGACACATTGTTTGTCCTCAAACAAAGTCAAGTAAACCTAAAGAACCAATGAATGATACTCGAGAATCACGAAACAACAAGTTTTTAAGCGGAAAACAAATGTATGGTTCAAGCGAAAAATGTACCGACAAATACAAACTTACCACTATAATACAATAATAACATATAAGCGAAACAAATCCTAAGTACAAAAATCATGCAAAACATTCTAAAACAAAACAAGCTCAATCATGAATCACACCTAGCAAAAATTCATCGGTAGATGAAGAATACACAAAGGTGAGGATAAAAACACTCCTCCATGATCTTGCAAACAATAGACTAAATTATGCATTAGTCCAAAAACATCTGAAAATACAAATTCAAGAATCACAAGGGCTTTTCAAGGTTGTAATGTGGCTTGGTTAACAAACAAGTGATAAGTCCTAAAGCTAATCGAAACAAAAACTTGCCTAAACCTAAGGGAGTGATCAACTCACAAAGTTCCAAACAATATAATTTCAATCAAACTTATTCATCATCACAAATTTCACATCAAACACACCTCACTTATTAACATAACATTATTCCTAATCTTTTTCTTTTTCTTTTTCAAAACTTTTCTCTTTTTCTTTCTTTTCTAATCTTTCTTTTTCACTTTTTTTCTTCTTCTTTTCTCTTAACCTCATACCAACCACAATATAAGTACATAAACATTTCTCTCCCCAACTTAAATTCAACCAACATTAATGTGTGAATAATCCCTATTTTCTAAGGCAAGGTAAAAATTCATACAACAACATATAGTTGAGGTTCAAGAAACAAAGAAATCAACATCCATAAAAAAGGTGAATTCAACACTCATAGACAAGCATCAAGTTCAAATAAACATGGATATTGATAAAAGCTCAAATGGGTTAACAAAGGTTCACACACTCACAAGGTGAATTGAATATTTGGCCAAGGTAGTTATGCTCAAAATCAACAAAATTCCTTGATCACTTACTTGCAATCATACAATCAACACAAAACAAAAGATTAAGCATAATAAAATCCAGTTAAAACAAGAATGTGGACTCTCATATGTAAATAATGGAAAGCTTCCTCACATTTATGGTTAAAAATGGTACTAAAGTGATTCAATTCATGAGAAAGTAATGCAAAAAGAATGAATAGCATGGTAATTATACAAATGATAAATTTCCTAAACATGTTATGCTATAGAAAGCGATAAGCAGTACACGACATGTACCAACTTTGAAAGCTATCATTACCATACATCCATGAGTTGAAGCGATCAAACTCGAAAAATCACCTCAAAAGTCTTCAAGTTACTGGACCAAAATTTGAGTCCAAACTACAACAAAAGAATTAAAAAAAATAAAATGTACAATATTTACAATATTTACAACCAACAAAACTTCTCAAGCTAAACACGACAAACTTGAGAAAAACACAATTTACGTAACAAAACAAAAGCAAATTACGACACGAAACGTGGTGAAAATGAATTAACAAGTTGAAAAGTAAAGATATAAAATTAAGAACAAGTCCTATTTCAACTTGTTAAAACACAAGCCACCACACACGTAAACAAACATAAACAAAAACAAAAACAAACAAAAACATGCTTGTTTTACGTCGTAAGCTCGACGTCTTTCTTGTATGAGCACTAGTAACCTCCTCTCGTCATGCCATGGTATTGTCACACCGCACAAACCTAAATAAAGTGTCCTAACAACCACACAACAAACGTTACGAGTACGAGACAATTCACAACATCACATGAAAACTAAGAAAATCACAAATATGTACAAGTATGGAAAGTAAACACAACATGTACAAGTAATAATATACAAGTTCATATACAAAGTCTATACAACATATACATTAATTACAAAACTCAAAAACAACGGAATTATCGCAATACAGAAACAATAAACCAATCACAACACCCATTCTACCGGTAATTATTAAGAAAATCGAGTTGCAAAATTATTTTCAACAAACAATTGGAGTATTACAATTCAACTAAACAATAACGTATTATCACGGATACATAACACTTGAGTTCGGAGAACTTAAATAACATGAGTTTAACTTTATTAATATAAAATCAGTGAACTACATTATTTAATTTGGAAGTTATAACAACTTTTCAACTTTAAAACCATTTTAAAACAAGCGATTACTTCTCATGTATCAACATGGTTATTCAACAACAAATCCATAACAACTAAACATCTAGCGTTCATCCCGAGTGTTACGTATCAGAGCGACTACCCAACTTGAACAAACAGCAACTAAATCTTCGACTAGGGTACCTGCACGTTACCAATATAAAGGTAACGGCCAACAAAATATAAAGGGTGAGATATCGAAATATATAAGCAAAAGTACGATAATTCATATGCTAGGTAAAGAATCATACAATAATTACTACTTTAATCCACAACGTCGATATTCCATGAAACAACATAATAATCAACGACAACATAAAATGCGACTCAATGCGACTCAACAAATGCAAATGCATGTGGATCCATTCGGAGTAAACTCCCAACTTAAAATCATGCCAGGTTATCGAGGCATTTCAACAAGGCATAAGCCTTCAACTTTCAACGTGGTGCCAATCCAGGCCAACTTAATAATGCACATGCTATGTATGATACGACGACCACGGCATCAACAACAACTTAAAACAACATCAACTTAATCATGCATTAACTGCATCAACTTAATCAACACGATCAACTTCGACTTCAACAACTATTAACAACGTCAACCACATTGCAACTTATAATTAACATAATCAACTTCAACTTCAACAACAGTTAACAACTTCAACAACAATTAGCAATATCAACAATAATAAATTTATAATTAACACAATCAAATTCAACTTCAACAACAATTAACAACTTTGGCCATTTAAGCATACAATCCAAAAGATTGTCCAATTCGGGAATAATTAACATCGTTCCGACAGTACCTGCAAATCCAGCAACCAACGCGAATTCCAGCGAAGCGAAGCAGTTTTATTTAACTACCCGTATACAGAACTATCCGTAAAGTTTCGTCAATTTCGATAAACTAATTCCTCCGCTTAATTCGACTGACAGTATTATTTTCTGCTCGGTTTTTAGTCTTCTGCAACATTACTAATCAGTCTTATTCATTCTACTAATTAATTCTGCCACTACTTGATATTTTTCTGTATTATTATGGATCATTCTTCTAGTTAATCTACACTGTCAGTTACCATTTGTTGTTGCTAATACTATTTTCTTGGTATAATTTCTTATTGCTGCTAGAGTAATTCTGCTACCTGACTAATTTAATTTCTCCATTCTGCTAGCAACCTATTCATTTTAATTATTATGTATTACATCTTCCTAATATTATACTCATACGCTACACCAAGCCACGAGCAATGGAATTGAGGCCCCCACCCCCGCCTCACACCTTACACCAAGGAGGCGTCTCCTTTTCTTTCTCACCAGGAGGTCGCCTCCTCCCTTCTTTCTCCAAGGGGGTCGCCTCCTCCCTATAACAACATGCAATTTTTTCCTTTTCCCCAGACAATAACGATTCCAACACAAAATTGCACAATTATTCACGACAACAGTAACGGTATAACATATAGCAGATCAATTCAACACAAAAAGCTATCTAATTCATTCCAACAACATAAATTTTATCGATCAAACACGATTAACAGTGTAAATATGCAGCCCTAAACCCCACATAAAAATCATCCTACAATCAATTATATAATCCGAACCCCACCCCTTACCTTTGGATTGAAGGAAAACTCGGAAAATCGATCGGAAGAACGCCGATCCCGGAAAGCCACATGACACTGCTAGGAATCCTATTCCCTCTTTTCTCTCCTTCTCCTCTCTTCTACGTGACTTGTTCTTCTTTTGTTATTCTACTTGCTTTTATTTTTCCTTTTTATATGGTTACTACAAGTTACTAAATAATAATAATAATAATAATAATAATAATAATAGTGGATTACTATTATAAATTGGGTTTATTAATTAATACTCTTAAAATACTAATTCATCCTTTTAATTAATTAATCTTCTACATTTAATTTAATAATTCCAAAATAATAATTAAAGTCTAATAATATTCTTCTTCTGACTAATTTTCCTCCGACCATTAATTTAACGATTCACTCACAAATTCGACTTAACTCAACTAATTTAATTAATAATTCTACTAATACTAATATTACGTCTAATATTAATTTCTAATAAAACTATTATTATTTACCGATAATATTTTCTCTGGTTAAACCGACTAATTATCGATTATCGACTTATCAATCAAATAACGTATTAATTCAAAATGCCTCTTATAATAATTCCAATAAATCCAATTATTCTAGTTAAATTCTCAAACTTCGTCTATACCCAATAATTAAATCCTTCAATAATTTAATTAAATAATTAATTAATTTCGTTACAAATCCTAAACAGCGCCATTTTATTCTTGATGCGGCAAGCAAAGAGTTGGTATTTATTTTTAGGGTGATATATCTGTTAGGTTATCTCGTATCGTATCCACGATTGGTTATTGATTAAATCGTTCGACAATTCTACCGTTAATGAGTTTGAGATTAAAAGAAATGAAAATAAAAGACAAAAAGTAAATAAACAAAAAGTATAAAGGATAGGACTTATGCGAGCAGATATAAACTACCGTCACAGACTTAAATCTACCACCCATGTCATACTTGGCCTCGATGCTAAATACGTGTCATCACATACCTCTCACAGTCTAAGCTATTTCTAACCCAAATTGAGAATCCTCCCAAATCACCTAGATATCCATTTAACACCTCGACAACGGAAGTCAATGCGTCACCTCCATACTCATCTTTGGCATACTTCACCAATGCGAGGCATTAAGTTCGGATACTCTATAGTGAATGTCAGCTCTAAACCCATTTCAAGCATTCAGAAACTAATAGATAATCATCCTAGGAAAGAATCTAAGCAATCTATCTCTAGTAAAGCTCAAATCCCTAACATAGAGTAAAAACCTAAGACAATCACCAACACAAATTCGTAAAGCAAGCTTTATACAACGCCAAGGGAGACAAATATACATGAGTTATGAGTAGATATAAATACAAAACCCAACAAAAGAGATTAAAAAGAGGAGAGAAGAAGAGGAACCAAACATTTCTTGGTTTGTCAACACCAATCGACGAGGGATTCGATGAGGGATCATCCAAATGCAAGCTCCAATGTTGTTTTCTAAGCTAATCTATCAAAAAAATGATGTCGATGGTGTTGGGACTCAAAAATACCCAACTCATGACCTAAAAATGTGTTTTTATCCCCTTTTAAAGATTTCTGAAATCGCAGGGCGCGCTAAGCTTGGTATTTTCGCTCGGTATGTTATTGAAAAAATCGACATCTTATTTTTGCCTTAACTTGAGAACTGTAACTTGGAATTGCGCCCGGTTTGAAGCGTTGGAAAGCTTATTCAATGCTCTATCTAACCATGGATAAATATCAATCAAATTGATGATTTGAAATATTTGAAAAACTCATCCTTTGCTTTATGTGTTCTCTTTTATTGCTCAAAATCATGTGTTTGAAGTCGTGTCTTCGACACTTTATTACTCAATGCTCCAATTATGAATGAATACCTATAAAAGAGATGAAAAACTATCAAAAATGATACAATATTTACACAAAAACTCAATTATTCTATTATGTACACATTTATACCAAAAACGGGGGATTTATTCGAAGAATATCAACAAAAGAACGATAAGTGCCACTAAACATATATACAAAATAACTACATTTTGGCACTTATCATTGCACCAAACTCTTTTTATGGTTCCCTTGGCTCCAGGTGACCTGACCATTCATAATGGTGATACTTATCTCGATTAGTCGTCTGATTATCAAGACTTGGAATATGCAATAATTGTTGGGAATGATCGTTTGGACACATTGGTCGTGCATGAGATTCGGAAGATACTCTTTGATAATGGATAAAGCAGACCTTTGGTGGACATGGAATGAGATTGACCCGTGGGTCCACCATATTTGGATTAACCACAAATGCCCATGTATTGAGCAAGTTCGAGATCTTGGCCTTTGGCGCCTTTCACCTTTTACAACAGGACAAAAGTGCCCTGCATGATATTCACAAGTGATTCTCTCAAAGATGGGATGAGCAGCTTTAGCGAATCTGCATCTTGAATTGCCAAGCATTTTCCACTCCACGGAAGAGATATTCGGTTGGGAGAAAATAGTCTTGAAGCAATCTTCAAACATAAATTGGACTTTTGGAAAAGACACCAAGCGAGTGTTGGACTACGAACTTCAACCTCTTGCAATCTTCCATACCACGACCAAGTGCCCCGAATGAGAGACACGTCTAGAATTTGCACCAAAACCGATATAGAGGTTTGTTGGTGGAGGACCCAAAGTACAAATCTTAACCCTGAACTTCCAATAGGAGGGAAGTAATTAGGCGTAAGGCATTGGAAATAAGCCCACACTTCTGGGCTTCTTCCATATCTGTTGGTGAGCTTTACCCTACTGATTCACTTGGAGATTAGGAACTAGCTGGCGGCGAGCAAACTCACGAACCCAATATTATGGAAGAGAACCACTAATTACTTTATGACTCGTATGAGATCTCATGAGATGGGGAGAAGTGACAACATCGTAGCAAGCAACATATATCGATTACTTTCACTTTTTGCCTTTGTCTTGAATCCTCACAACCAAAATCAACCGAGTTTTCAACGATGATTTTCCAAAAGTATGTAACCACGAATCAAGGTTTGCAGCTTGCATGTCCATAATAAACGCCTCAAATAAATTCTCAAATAGTCAAGTTCCCCACGAAGTTGCTCCACACGATCAAGGAGTGGTGAGAAGTCAAGACTTACAATTACGAATAAAAATACCATATTTGAATAAAAGATATCCCGTCTTGAGTACAGTATGGATGCATGAAATGAATGCATATGCTTGTTAGATATATACACATGTATTTTTTTGACATTTATTTTGGAAAAATAAACATGCTATGATGCAAGTGCATTGACTATAGGTTCCAAAGTTCTGCATAACAACGGGTAGCACAAGTACATTCGGATGACATCTGCAATCCTATAGATAAGCGATACATAATCCCTAAATAGGGTGAAGATACCAAGATCAAAACTTCGGCACCAATTCAAGATGCCATAGAAAATACCAGAGAACCAAGTGTCATGGAAAGTTTCAGAGAACCACACGGTCACCAACAGAACTAAATGTCACTGCCATAACAAAATAATCACCATCGGTACCAAGTCACCAGCGTTAATAATGATGATTACGCCCCTCCGAGTGAAACTAAGGTATGGGTAAGGCAAAGGTAACTCGAGGATCGAGTTCTCCCGGAATACTACCATCGTAACACCTATGTGATGGCGATAACACCTGTTTGAAACCTCCCGAGCATGAGCGACATGGCGGAACTACTAGATCTACATACATGGCCGTCATGTTTCACTCAAGTCCTATGTGTTCCTATATGTCACTCATAGCTGCGTCGGGGCCTTTACCTCGTGTAACACCACTCAATCCGAGCGGATCCGACAACATATATAATATATGGGCGATAAAATGTCATATAGGATGCAATGCAATGCATACAATGGATTATGCGATAAAGCAAGTAAATAAAGCAACACCCATAGACAAGAAAGTAAAAGCTAGGATCAACTCACGACGGACCAGCAAGAGTGCGGGCGTCCCGATGAAGTTACTTTACTTGAACATCATCGGATAGAATATCAATGAAGTCGACAACGAGCGTTTTCATCCCGAGAGGAAAGGAAAACATCGAGTAAACTTGAGGGAGAAATCATAGTCTTACGACCAAGAGATTGAGTAAAGGATTTAGTTACGAGAAAGGTATTAGCATCACACACGTTGTATTCTACGGTATCCACTATTTTCTATCTATTGGGTGTGGGTATCTATCATTGCTATCGCTATGTCTATGTCATATGCTAAGGAAATGCATGTGAAAGAAAGAAAGAAGACAACACAAGGAAAAGAAGTATTTACATAGTTTGATCGATTGAGCCCGTGATAAGATTCCTCGTATTCCCTGCAATGGGAAAGTCGAGCATCGTAGTTAGGCTCACATGTTTTGGTGGGTGGAAATGTTTTAATGGGAAGTTTGATTCCGCATCCTCACAATTTCAACTCGTGATTGGCATTGCATCTATAAGTCTTATGCTCGACCGCTCCCCACTTAGAAACTTGTTCGAACTTGAAAAGAACACCCTTTTAAAAGGTTTTCAAAGGAAAGGCGGCCGAAGAAAAAGATTTGGAGTGAGGTTGATTGCTTTTACCTTTGCGAAAGGAGTTTGAACCATTATTAAGTGTTTTAATTTTCAAAAAAAAAAAACAAGTTTTAGTTTTATTACATCCAAGGATGCAAAAGAAAAAAAAACAAAAACTAACTAGTTCTACCCTAATGTTATCATGCAAAATTGGACTTGGGTTGAGGATGAAGTGAATATACGCCTATGTTGACATGCAAAGGATGAAGATCCTAATGTCTAGGCTCGAAAGCTATCTTAACGCGGTCCTAAGGAATCTATCATATATTCGTCTTGGTTGAAGAACCAAGGATGCAAGGGATGAGGCAAGCAAGTGTTTTGGCGAAGCACAAAAACAATTCAATGCACAAATCAAATGTATACAAGAAGAAAGAAGTCACATAGCCTCAGCGGTAGCGTAATAGTCAACCAGATCCAACTTTGAGGAAAACCATAGCCATGAATGAAATTAAGCGTGTCAACCGGGGTTTCATATGGGAGAAAGGTATCACATGATATGAATCATCAAGTGTGAGGAGCATATGAGTGCAGTATCAACAATGAATGTGAACCCCATGACAAAGCGTGGAGAGTCGAAATAGAATCTTGCCACTTTTATTATTGACTCGATAAAACTTCACGATTCGCGTGGTGGTGACCTGGCCGAATTGTGCGGGGTTGATTGCGAACCCTTTCCACTTGCCTTATCATCATATATGAATATCATCGGTATCATCAGCGATGCCGCTAGGTGGTGTCATATCGGTTGCCTAAACACTCATGACCTATGTAAGCACAAATGATAAACACTTACTAAAACCTACCTCCCTTTGCACGAAAATTTTAACCAAACCACACGGTTAGCACCAATGTAGAATCGCCCTAAAGGTCTTTAAATAAACTAGAGGGTTCTGGACATGCTCCACTAACCGCCGCATCATCATCTAATCCTACTTCTCGTAGGAAAAAAAGCACCCTACTCATGATCTCTAGAAAAGCGGTAAAGAATGCGGTAAAGAGTAATAAAATACCAACAGATAACAATTAAAGCAAAAGCAAGCTAGAAATACTCCGGAAAACTTCTGCGACAAGCAATAAAAGAAGCACCGCAATTGGCATATGCATGATCGTCACATCAAAACAAATAAACACCAAGTTGCAATACATACAATACAAACAAGGATCGCATAACATATACAATGTGTGTTCGTACACATTTGAGCCGATAAACCTTGAAGGTGAAAACCAAGCACGACAAATAGTGTGCATATCGTATGTGATATCAAGATGTGTGTTCGTACACATTTGAAATAATCCAATAACCAAGAAATCACAATCCAGGCAATACAAACAAAGAATGTGCGTTCGTACACAAAAATCAGAATGTGCGTTCGTACACATCTGACGCAAATGAACCTGCAATAAAGTGAAAACCAAACAAGCATGCAAAATAATACACACACATGTGTGTGTGAGATCGGTATGCGCGTTCGTACACATCCAAATCAAATCAGATAACGTGCAAGAATGTGAAAACCAAGCAATGCAGACAATATGGAGCACACATGTGCAAGATCAAGATATGTTTCATAACACATCCAAATCGAATCGGATAACCTTCAAAAGGTGAAAACCAAGCAACGGAACAAAGAATGCACACATGTGTGCAAGATCAAATATGTGTCATAACACATCCAAATCCGGATAACACCGAAAAAACCAAGCAAAACAAAAATGCACACATGCAAGATCAAGATATGTGTCATAACACATCAAATCTCAAGAATAATGCTCAATGCACCTCGCACATGCAACAAAGTGTCGAAATAACAAAGCGGTGCTTTACAACACTAAACACAAAAGCGATTATTCACATGACAATACACTAGTATAAGCATACAAGAATGAAATAAAACTCAAAATTGGCTTGGGAAAACACTTATTAAAAAAAAGTCAACTTCTCGGAATTGCTCAAAATCTCATTGTTGCTTGCAAACCAGCAAAAAAATATCGGTTTAATTAATTTCAACGATGTTTTTGGACCAGAACACTTTAGGCATATTACACTTGAAATTTGGTTAAAACCATAAAAATGGTTTTAAAACATGCCAAAACTTTGGGGACAAGTATTGCTACCTTGGACCTTTGAAACATGAGTTTCGATGAACTAAAATGCACATAAAAGGCTCATGGAAAGTGAACAATCATGTATCGATTTAATTTCCAATTCTCATTTATTTTGCATTTTGAATGAGAAAGAATTGGATATTAAAGCAATACATGATGCATATAATTCAAAACAAATGAATATGCAAATGATAAGCAAAAATCAAAGTTGTTTGAATGAAGATGAATGCAAAAATATGCATGTAAATGCTCATTTATTCATGCATTTATACTTGTTTTTATGAATGAAAGGCTAATGGATACAGATGCAAGTGCGTGAGTAATCAACCTACACCACATCTAAACATGATGCAAAATTTAAATTAAAGTCAAATAAAATCAAGAATTCAACATATTATAATGCATCAATTTAAACATTCAAGAATGCATCAATCAACACATGAAAATGTGCATAAAAACTAGGCCTCAACACATTAATGTTCATAAAATCAAGCCTAAACACAAGAATTTTACTCAATTATTCAACCTAAGTGAAAACTAATTCATGAACATGCATATCATAAGCCAAACAATCAATACAAATGCATTATGTACAAAGAAATTGCATCATGCAAGCTTAAGGTACAAAAAGCTACATCTCGACACAATAATGTTCACAAAATCAAGCCTAAATCAATCAAATTCCAAGCAATCATTCAAGAATTCAATTAATCGAAACAATTACATGCAATTCTTCCGATCAAAATCAAGAAAAAGCAATTTCGAAAAATCAATTAAAATAAGTGCTTATTTGAATAATCACTTACTTGAAATCGAAGATCCAAGGAGGCGAAGAGAACTTTAAGATGAAGCCTTGATTTGATGCAAGCCGAGCTTGATTTAAGTAGAAGAGAAAAACGAGCAATGGAGAGGAATGAGAGGCTTGTCCGAGCGGATATAGAGGAGAAGAAGAAGGCGGGCGGTGCCTTGATCGGTTGTAGGAAGAGGAAGGTCACTTGATGGTCGGAGCGAGTGAGATAGAGGAGAAGATCTAAAGTGGAAGCCTCACTGAAACCGATCGGAAGGAGGAGAACGGAGGATTGCGCGGCCGAGAGGAAGAAGTTGGATCGGAGGGAGGCGGTCGGCGTGTGGTGGCGGATCGGAAGGCAGCCAATGTAGGGTGGTTGGTCGAATTCTTGGAGGAAGGGCGGTGGTCGTCGGGGACAAGGTGGTGGCGAAGCTAGACTTAGAGAGGCAAGGTGGTTTGTAGAGGAGGAAAAGGAAAATTCAACTTTTCTTTGTTTTCTTCTTGACTTTTTGAGAGAGAATTGAGAGAGAGAAAATTGAGTTTCAAGGTGAAAATTTAACAAATGATTCTCCTCCCTCGATGTGTGAGAGGCAAATTTTATTTATAGGTGCTAACTTTGGGCTTTGGAGTTTTCCTTGGATCCAAGATTAGGCTCAAATTGCGATTATATGAATAATTTTCGTCCACATGCCAAAACATTGAGAAACGTGCGAAATTTGAACTCAGACTCTAATTTTCGACGCAGTTGGATGATCGGTTGCGGAGATATGAATTTTTGAAGTTTTAGCACACTTTTCAGGCATCTGACACATGTAAAATTTTTATTGCGCCTCTCGGGGAAATTGCCTCGACCGAGGATCTTGTGATCAAAATCCGAACTCGGGATGTTCATAACAATTGAAGCCAACGGAATTTGTGAACTTTTGGCACTGGTCCCACCTCGTTTAGATAAAAATCGAGCGAGATATGATTTTTTTGAATGTTGTGCGTCAGATGAAAAATGCTCGGTTCGTCTCAAAATCAACTCCAAAGAATGAAATTATGGTATTGATTGATAAGGAATTAACTCTCAACTTGTGAATGAAAGTCGTAGAAGACTCCACGATGGAATTTTGACGGCCCGCTCGATGTCGATTTTCCATCCGGGGAGTTATGGATTTTTAGTGTCACAGAACACGGTTCAGCCATAAAATTTAGTTTGCCCCACTTGAAAGATTGAATTCTTTGGAGACTTTCTTCACGTAATTGGCTTCCGACCTGTGAATGAAAGTTGTATATATTATTGAGAAGGACTTTCCAGTCGAAAATCATCAGAAAATACCCAACGAGCTAAGAGATATGCCTTCTGGAGCGCCTAAAACGCACCAAAAACCCAAAATTCACTTTATTGAGAAAATGAACTATTAAAGTTTTTCTTGGCGAAATGGCCTCCGATCCGAGCAGATAAAGTGGAGAAAACATTGAATTGGCCCCAACTCATGGGACCCACCGAGTAAACCTTCGATCAAAAATCTTGCCTCGAAGCATACGAACCAAAAGATATCGATTTTGGCTCGAAATAGTTTGAATTGGTTGAAGCATACAGTTTCTCTGCAACTAAGATGCTATTAACCCCATGACCATGAGATCAATTATATGCGGTATATTTATGATAATGAAAATATAAGCTAGAAATATTGAAATGAAGCGAATAAATTTTGGGGTACAATGAATCTAAATCTTATTCTAACGATGAATTAGTCCTAAGAATTTCTTGTGAAATTTCATACCAAGAATCTTCTTAAAAACTGAAGTCTTTTATGTAAAACTCTTTTTCAACATGATTTTTCAGGTTCATTTACATCATGTAAATGATTAGCAACAATCAACATATAATAACATGAAGACAAAAAGTCATCATTAAGGCTCTAACATAAACACTAGAGTCACGCTTTCATACCTTACATGATCGAATCATGTATGAATCAAAACACATGTATCATTACCTTAGAGACTACTTTAAACCATACAAATTTCACTTTAATTTACAAACTAGTCTTCCATGTCGGTGTCCTTTGAACCACGATGATTTCTCTATGTAAGTTTGTTCATCTATATTATCGTGAAGAAATGATGTCTTTAAATCCATATGCTCATAAATTAATGTTCCAAATGGCTATCAAGGCTAACAACACCCTTGATAATAGTATGTCGGCGACCAAAGAAAATCTCGTTATAGTCAATCCCCTTCTGTTGAGAGTACCCCTTTAATACAAGATGAACCTTGCATTTTTCCTATTATTTACCGATTGCTGCTAATTTTCTCTTGAACAGTCACTAACAACCCATACATTTATTCCACTTAGAAAATTGAACAAGCTCTCATGTCTAATTTTTCTTCAAAGATTTCATCTACTCCATCATTACACATATTCACTTATCTTTTTTTCCTTCTCTTGGTCATTGCCTCTCGAAAGATAGAAGGGTCTCCGGAACTAATAAGAAATGTGTAAACCTGTTAAGTCTTCGTACCTGTAACTTTCTGGAGGTGATATTCTTCACACACAAAAATATAATCTTGTACTCCACCTATAACTTCAGGTCCATGGTCAATTTCTATAGAACTAATAAAAGTGTGTAAACTACTAAGTTTTGTGCGTAACTTTCTGGCGGTGATATTTTTCACACACATGAATATAATCTTGTACTCCACCTATAACTTCAGTTCCATGGTCAATTTCTATATCACTGTCTGATTTCTCTTGCGTATGACTGAAAATGAATTGAGTCGAGTTCATAGAGTCAAACGCGTCACAACTCCGCTTGACTGGATAAAAATTAGTTCAGCTCAAAACAGTCATGTTTGACACATAAATTCAAGCTCGACTCATTTTATGTTCACAAACAACTCAAAAGAGTCATGTTTGACACATAAATTCAAGCTCGACTCATTTTATGTTCACAAACAACCTACTGTTAGATTCAACTTGTTAAGATCATAGACAAATATTAAAAATAAGAAAAAATGTTTTTGGATCCAAGTTTTTATTCATGCTTTTTGTACAAAGATTAAAATGATTATTTGTATTATCTTTCTTTATGAAGTTGATTTTATTTGGATAAATATTTTTTTAAAATATTTTGCTCTCATTGATAAAGATATTTCTAATTCGATCAAATTTTTTCCAAGGGCTCTTGCCTACATCAGTTTTAATTCGCTCAAATTTTTTCTAGGGGACCCTTGGCCTTTGATATTGATGCAGTGAATCACTTAGGCCAACAGTAAACAGAAGATAGTAACCATCTCAAGACAATCAAATGAAATTAAGTTCAATGATAAAAGAGTTTAATCTTTGACTGCTATGCTTCGTTTTGATTTGTTTATGTATATAGCCTTTTCAGTCTTTTAATTTAATACATAGTTACAAATCCGGCCTTCCATATGAAATGTAATATATTCAATTCAATATCAACATTTTCTGTTATTTACTCCATATCTTTTGCCTTTGATAAAGTTAATCTACTCCATTTCAAACTCACCTCCATCAAAAAAAAAGAAATGACTGGTTCATAGCTGTGTATATCCAAAGAACAACTCCATCTCTCCAAACGGACCTTGTTAATTTCATTAATACAACATTACAAGGTATATATCGTATTAATGACATTAGTGATGCATCATTCAACTTTTGCTATCTCTCCAACAGGGATGCTGCTTTCTGCAACTGTTTCCCTTACAAATCTGGAATTTCAAGTCCAAGAAATTATGGTTGAGAATAGACAAACACAAACTGTTTTCTACAATCTTGATCAAAGAAAAAATATCATGCTCATAAAAAAATTGAAAAAAAAATACCTTTCCAATTTTTCGCGTGAGGATTGCAATGTGTAGATTGAGAGGATGAAAGACAGCAAGAGCCCTGGACATATCCATTTGACAAAATTATTATAAACAGCAGCAACAAAAATGTTTTCTTTGGGCGAAATGCAACTTGCTCATTTATAAAATGATCAAGCCCCTTTCCTTTGAAATATAATGTTTCAAGTAATTTCAATCACTCATTGTCCATGACTGGACAGGCAATAAGAAAGATATTGCAAGAACAAACCGAAAGCTAACAAGATACCCTGTCTTTATAAATATATTAATAAAGGTAAGAATGATATTTAGTACCTGAACCAAACAGAACAAAAAATCCGGAAGTTACATCTATCTCGGAATGTTCTATCCTGAAATATTTCAGAACGCATACTCAGCAAATTCTTTTCTACAAGCTATAATATAAAAAGTTTAAATGGGAGTACTGTGTATCATTCAAAGTTCAAATGCTAATATATACAGACAGTTCATGCATCTATCACCAACTGACCCAATAACAATTGAGCATGTGATAATACTGATGCTTAAAAAGCACTCCAATTTTAGGAATGGAGAATGCTTTTGAGGTCTTCGGGAAAGTATTGTTGAAGATTAGAAGCATTTAAGGCCTACATGTAAGTAAATGGATGACGGTATCTCCAAATCTATGCACTGCAACAAACTAAACAAAAATGATGTTTGTCTAGTTACAGTAACTGTGCCACAAGAACCAACCCTTACTTGCAACATGTTTGCTAAGTCATTTTAAAAAAAAGGTTGAGGTGTTAACTAGTATTCTATTTAAGATCTGAAAAAAAGAAATGTTGACTAGTATTCTATTTAAGATTTGACCACAACTCATTTCCTAGCGCATCACATTCACAATGGCAAAACCAATAATGAAAACCTTTTCCCTCGTTTCCTAATATGTTACCTTTTTAGTCAAAAATCACATCTAATGACAAACCATATTAAATCTAATATTTCTTTAAGGATTTTTCTTATAGAGGCTTCTTTGGTCTCTCTTTATATTTAACTATTGAAACACATTTCTTCTATTACACCCTCCTCAATGATAAGTTTTCTCCATATACTCCCAAACCATCTAGGGAGACTCTACCATCCTTTACACACAAATCCTACCCAACCATTTTCTCTAATACTTCCACAGTTCCACTCTTAAATTCCTCATCCTATCTTGCCTTGCATTTTCACATATATCCATTGTACACTCCAATCATATACAAGTGTACCACAGCTCAAATAAAAATTCAGTTGGATAACACAACTGGCAAAACAAGATTGCAAAAAGAATTAAAAGTTCTTGCATTGTAAACCCACCAACCAAATGACAGATGCTTCATAGCAATAAACTGTGTTCAAAATAGATAAGCCATATCTATATATATGTAGAGAAGGAGTTGTGAATCAAAAAACACCAACCATGTGTATCGGGCAAGTATATGCTTTGGCCAATGCTGAGCATCCCAGAAGTGTTTACCGATCTCAGGATGAATTTCAACATCTGTGAATTCAACATAAATGTTTAGCACAATAAAAGCCAAAAAAATCTGTTACAATAGTGTAGCTCATGTAAATACTGTCCAATGTTTCTTTTAAATGTAAGCGACTAATGGTATATTGGTATATCAAAGGGTAAGGTATCAAGCGTACTTGTTATTTTCATTAAATAAACACAAATTTAGAGGAAATGAACATTATAAAATAAAATGTTGATAAAATAACATTACAAATTAAGGAACATTAAATTAAAAAGCTTTTAGATCCACAAAAAGTTTACAGGCACATATTTTGACATTTCCAGGATGTATCCGGAGACATTATGTCACTGAAAATAGAATCTAAATTTAACAGAGATTTACTCGAGATAATGGGCCCGTTTGTTTTGACTTTTTTTAAAAATGATTTTTATAGTATAATATTGTTGTGTAAAAAAAATTTACAAAGAAACTTTTCATAAAAGCTCCAAATGAAAATTTTGTTTGAATAGTTATTCTTAAAATGTTATTTTAGATTATTTATTGTTCTAGCGGAAAAAATTTGACATCAAAATTTCAAAAAATCACTTATTTTTGAAGCTATTTCAAATAGTTTTTCATAAAAATCATTTTTAAAATACAATTTTTTGAAAAAATTGTGATTTTGATTATGTTATGATCTTCAATAATGTATGTTTATGTTATAGAATGTCAAAATTAGGCTCACAATTTAGAAAAAAATATAAAAAAAACTTTTTATATTTTGAAAAACAGTTTCATAAGATCCATTTTTAAAAATACAAAGAAAAAATCCATTTTTTTAAAGCTGAAACAAACTGGCCCAATGTAGCTCGGTTCTATACACCAGAAATGCCCTACTGAACATTAACCTATGATGTTAATCATGTTGCTTCAATCTTGCGATTCGAAGCAACATTGAGGTCCATTGCAAAGCATTCGGCCGGTCAACTGTGTTCAACAGGTGCGAAATCTTGCATCAACTGCAAATTGGCATCTACTTTTAGGGTTTGCGTGCGAACTCTTTCAAATATTCTTTTTCTTAACCATTGTGCTTACTATTTTTTTAAGGGTATATTGTCATTTCATATTATTTCAAGTGACCTATTTAATTCTTCTTCACAAGGCGAACCTGTTTTGCTACTGTTTTCCTTCATCTGCAAAGCTCTGCTTCTCCCGCTTCTGCATGCTAACTGTGAATCCCTATGTTTCTAATTCCACGACATGTGAAGCCCACAGCTCTTCTCTGTTTTGTCAGTTCCCTCTGTTCTTCTGTTCGGTTGGTTTTCTTTCCCACTGTTCTCTACTCATTTGTCAATTGTCATTTTGTTTACTTTAAGAACTTCAATTAGTAGTTAAGTTACATTGGATTTTGATTTTTAAAGATAGTGATAAATGGCTGAAGTTGATTATAATTATTTAATACTATTACCCCTCATATTTTTTGTATTTTGCTCTATTTGATTATTTATGCAACCTGTTAGAATTTATGTTTAGTTTGCATATTGTTCAGGCTTTGCAATAGCAGACATCCCACTATTCCACTACAGTGGTTTTGGGGTCGGTGCTCTACAGTCCGCTGCTACTCGAGATTAGCAAAATAGATATTAACTCCAAAAGAAACATCAAAGCATGCACACCAACAAAACATAGGAACAGAAGAAAACAGGACTTCACACATGAACACTGTCCGAACCTGTTATATAGCTAAAGGCTTCCTATTCTTCCTCGGATCCTGCAATATCCCTTCCCCTCTCTCAGCTCATACCCTATACCTTCCTACTAATAGCCTAGCAGGCCTTCTCTACTACTAGGCCCGTCATTTAGTTTTATTCCACTCCTTCTAAAAGCATAGATTGGCAGCTCATCAGTGACATGCAAAAGCTAAGAATAATAATACTCTTGCAGCATGTAAAAAACACTAAGCAGTATATAAAGAGCTTAATTGCATTTTTATAACTTGCATTAGAGAAGAACAACGTACAGTGATGTGGCATATCCACAACTTTAGCAGTAACACCAAGCAAATCGCTTCCTGAATATTTCTGCACAACAATAAAATTCCAATCAATCCATTTCCTAGTGTCTTCGTTTTATTGTTTGCATCCACAAACTCATAACCCAGCATAATAATTGGCTAAATTGCACAATTTGATGTAGGATAGCTATCTTAAACACATCATTACCAGTTCTATTTCAATCATTGGAACCTCTGTACTTTTCCGATTAACCACTAGAAGCCATGGGATGTAAAATTTCTCCTTCAACTTGAAATGATCTGCATATAAATTTTAAAATAAAAATCATAACCAGAACCTCTGTCCTGTAAAAATCATAAAACAACAGAACTCTCCCCCATATTGCATAATTGGTACAACTGCACAGAATTTCTATTATCAGTTATTCTTTTAATTTCTTACTACAAGCATTATATTTTTACCGACACTTTCTCATAAATGCACACTGAAAAAAATCAACATCTTTTCCTCGCACTTGATCAATCTAGCTAAAACCAGTGTTGTCCAATACGTGAAGGATGGCAACACCATGCCGTTTTATGGTGAAAATGTCAATTTAAAATGGCGGAACTTCGGCTCAACGGTCGTCGGTTTCACACGTTTTCTCCATAGGATCTTTAATCAGCATTAATGCATCTGAACAAAATGCCTGTCTTTTCTCAAACTACTACTTCTTGCCTAGTGCATTTTGAAAATTACTACATATCTATAAAACACGGACACCACAACACAACACGACACGTCGATATCAGTACTAATTTAAAATAAATAAATTAAATGTAATCACAAATGTCGGTATTGGTTTCACACGTTTTCTCCATAGGATCTTTAATCAGCATTAATGCATCTGAACAAAATGCCTGTCTTTTCTCAAACTACTACTTCTTGCCTAGTGCATTTTGAAAATTACTACATATCTATGAAGCACGGACACCAGCAACACAACACTGACACGTCGATATCAGTACTAATTTAAAAAATAAATAAATTAAATGTAATCACAAATGTCGGTATTGGTTTCACACACTCACACTCACACTCACACACTTTTTTCAAAAGCGCCGGTGCTACAGATCAATCAAGCAAATTAAAACATTGTATTGAAACGCAGTATACAAAATAAATTTTCTCACATTTTATAAGGATCAGCCCCAGTGTAACCCGTTGGCTTAGGTAATGGCACCAAAACCTGAAAATCCAATCAACATAAAAAAAAAACTACAAATCTCAATAACCATACACCAAAAGTAAATAAAAAATGAGATAAAAAAAGAAATAAGAAAAGCAAAACCCTAGAACACGCGTACCTCACGATTCACTGCGAAGATGGGACAATGGCGGCCAATGAGGTCCTGCCAGACGGTTCTCGACTGCAATTCGAAAGAAAAACAGATGAAACAGAATTAAAAGAACAGTAGAGTGATGAAGAATTGCGAAAAGAAGAATTGAGGAGACGAACAGGTGGTATTGGCCCATGCGGCTCATAGGGACGATGTCGCCGGGTTTGTAAGCGAGTGATCGGAAGTAATGATGAGAATAACAGAAGAAGTAGAGACGGCGGCGAGAGAAGCGGTTTCACGGTGGTTGCAGCCATGGCTAGGTGATAGCTACGAACTGAAGGTTGAAGTCTGTAGCTTTAGCCAAGTTCTAAAGTTGACTATTGTTTCCGGTTGGATTTCATTTTGCACCGTTTTGGAGTGAGATGTCGTTTATGTTTGTTGGGCCTGTTAATTGGACCAAGGTGTGGCCCATAACTATTTTTTAGAAGAAAATTGGGGATTTCTTATTCCACGTCATGGTTTCTTCGCCCAGCGATTCTTTAAATGTCCCTCAAAATCGAAAGTATATTTTCGTTGTGCATTAATATTTAATAAATTATACATTAAAATCAAAATCTAATATTCGGTTTTGACCCGGAGTAGTAATTCTGGTTTTGTGCTACACAAAAACCAGAAAAACATCATTGAATAACACCAATATGACAAACTCAAAATACAATTCATAACATAAACATAGGAAATACATTAAAGATTTTAACATAAATCAAACATTACAAATCAATGTCCACGTGGAAGTTGCAACATCATGATAATATCATCGGTCGATCTTGAAATAGTCGCATCTAGCTCGATCAGAACTTTCTCCTCAAAATTGGTAAAGTATTCCACATAGCAGTATACGATCGTTCTTCATCTCACGGTTGAAGAACACATGTTTCCATCTTTGTCAACGGATGGTGAGCGATACTCGATCTTCACAACTTTGTGATTGTCGCCGTAAGGTACAAGTTCTGCAAATTTCACGGAGATCTTGATGGGAGTGGACATGGTGAACTTAAATTCGCGGGATGGTGTAGCCGGTAAAGTGGACAACTCCAACATGAACTTAAATTTTTATTAGTCCACAGGGTGAAAACGAAGCGAGCGAAACAACAACTCCTCGTGTATTCAAATATTGTATTTTGGTCAAAATACAAAAATAGATATATTTCTACAACATAATACATGAATAAAATGCGTTTAAAATAAAATGATACCTAACTAATTAAATGAACCGAAAAAATTGTCGTGACCAAATTCATTAGTGGCACCCTTTTGACTTTTCTATTTTTTCTATTTCAAGGTTGTTCGACATGTTATAATCTTGCATCCTTTCAATGAATTGAGTACGGTCGGGTCGAGATGGGATTGTGAAATGAATCTCCCACTATGGTGATGTAGGTGGTATATGGTATCCAGATTTCAAATACAATTGAACAAAATGTTGCAAATTTGAAACCTACCCAACATATTTGATACGATCATTGGGATTTGATGTTAGGCGGTCGAAAGGAAAAAAGTCTCAGAAACCATATCTTGTAAGGTTAATACACACCTCTCATACGCTTGTTATTACATGACCCGTCTCGGAAGCACATTGATTTATCCTCGGTGCAAATCCACTCACGCAAGTACAAGAGGCGTTATATATATCTTCACTTTCTCTTTACTCCCAGCACGTGCGTGTATAAATCTTTATTGCCCCTCAACTCTCTAATAAAAGTATCGTGAACAAGTTGGTGATCTTTTTCCTCTTTACCCAGTAAACTAGAAATAACTCGAAAACCATAGTTATTGTCACCTCTGACATTGACGATCCGTTCAATGTACTTGTGCATAAAAACCGACGTGTGATCGATGAATGGTATTTTGGGTAGAGTCAGTGTGGCGGGTGGTTTGCTAGTAAAATCACATTTGAAAATACTTTTCTGAGATTTTGGAGTAGGGGAATCGGGAAATTTTTTATGAACGTGTTCAAAATATGAAGGACTCCTCATAGTTGAACTATCTCCCATTGTCGATTTCACCTTTTTAGGTGGCCCTTTAGTTTTGATTGAGATGGTGGTTTTAAGTTTGTGGTCTCTGGGAACGCAATCTTCCTCAATTTCTCTTTGATGTAGAGTTTGGTGGTGCCATCAGCTTTCAAAAACCTTTCTTATATCACTTCTCATTCAGTCAAGATGAAAATACTTGATTTATCATCTTTCATTTTACAGTCATCTTCAAAACTGAGTCTCTTCCAATGACTAGAGACCTCGTCCATACATATCGGGAAATCAACTTTAATCTTCTTAGATATGACACAAGTACAAGGAGACCATATGTTTTCACAATTGTACAACCACACTTTAATTTCGAGCCGACATTAGAAGCTCGTTTGGCTTCATGAAAAATATCATTCGAGCTACGAGACACATTACTGACCAACTAAGAATATAAGGTCCTTTCTTTGAACCTATGTTCCAACACCGTGATACTACGACCAAATGTTGTATGTATCTCGTTATCTTGAATTAGTATCATCGGTTCACAAAATCTCGACCCGTAACCAAATCACCTGTTGTTTCCAACCGTTCTTCATACAAGTATGAAGCGGACTCAACTCGGTTTGTTGTTGTATTTACGATATGCATAACCTCATCGGTTCAAGCACAAACAATCTTCTCTTTACATGATCAAGTATTGTGCTTTCAACATATTTTAATAGATCGAGATATTTCACGCAAATATTCTTGAATTGTAAAACAAGATCAACATATAGCTCTTTTGTAGATGCATTTAGCATAACATTCCATGGATCCATAATTTTATCCATAATGGCGCTTGCCTTGACCAGTTTTCCATCTTCACGCAATTTGTTTTGTCCCCAGCGGGTTTAACCCGACTTCTCACGTTTTTAGTAATATGGTACCTCAAAGTAAGGTGCGAAGTAGGAAATCTGATTACAACCAAATTCATTAAGGTTGTATCTCGGTCGATAACAATGACTTTCGACACATCTTCTTGATCCTTCACATTGACCTCAAACCTCTAAAGCCCATGCAAATTTGTCCTCTTTTTCGCATTCTAGGAATGCAAAACCAACATAATACATCTTCTCGATCGGCGTAACACCAACACTTTATAACAATGGAAGCTTTGTATTTGTTGGTCTTATATTTGAATCAATTATGAGCACGGTTATAAACATATTGAACAACTTAATGGAATCATGTGAGTCAATAAATATCTCGTCTGATTACTTTATCATTACCTCGTTGGTACCTAAAAACATAATTGTTTTTATCAAGAAGTTTCAAGAGGTGTTACATTTGTTCGATCCCAAGGTTGCTAATTTGGATTTATAGTTGATCTGAACAAGTGATCAGAATTGGAGATGACCGTAACGGTTGATGATCCTTCGAGAATGTTGATGTTGAGGAGGGGGTGGTGTACCTGCAAGGAACTCTGATGCTAAAGTAAGCAAATGTTCAAGTAAAAGGATAGAAAATATTAGGGTTTTGAGTGTAAGAAAGTGATACCTTGCCCTTAAAGATATGAGGGTTTATATAATGAACATATAAGGATTCTCATTGGTTGTTATATTTGGGCCGAGATACGCGAATCCACAAATATAGTCGTTCTAGCTGACTAAGTCAAGGTCGAGCAGATATGCGTAACTAGCCGTTATGTCGAGCATGAATGACATAGCAGGCACGATTCTGGCGGGATAAGCGTGGATTAGCTCAACCTATGTTGAGCGAGTATATCGATCGCGGCAACTAGAAGCACTAAATACCCGTTGAGGCTGGCGGTCGTTGTAATTAAGGGAGGCGACCTTCCCAACTTTGGGCGGTCGAGCAGTACCCCAGTCGCCGCCTCTTCTTGCGGAGGTGGTGACTTGACTTCAAGTATCGGTCGTTTCATACGGGAGATGGGGAGTTGTCGAGGAAGCGAAAGGTTCGAGATATTGGAAGGATTCTCGCTTATGTGGCCTCCAGTCGTGTGCAATGATGGCTTGGTAGACCTAGGGACTAGGGTGTAATGATGGATCCCCTAGGTTTTCTAGGTGCGTTCCTGTACACGTGCGGGATGGAGACCTATAAAAAGAGGGAAGACTAGTCATTCGAGAACTTTTCCTTCGCTTGAACCTTGTAACAAGGTGGGAGAATTGACTTGTTTGTTTTGCGTTTGATCGCAAATGTTGCGGATAAAGTCGCCACCGACTTTTCTTTTATCCATTAAGGGAAGGCGAAAAGAACAGGAAAAGACCTTCGTTTAGATTCTGAGTAAGGGAGTTGGTTATGAAAAGGGAAGGTATTAGCACCATTTCCATCCGTTGTTATCTACGGGCTCTTAATTGCTTTAGCTCACTTTTGAAATTTGCTTTCTGTGTGTTTGAAAATGTTTTTGAAAAGGCATTTCGCTTTGACTTCGTAATGATTCATCTTGGAATGTATGAAGTGTTTGGAAATGTTTTGTTTTGAAAAAATTTTGAGAAAAATGTGAGTTGTAAAAAGGAATTTGAGCAAGCAAAAGACACTTATTACCTACTCGAGCAGTCGTTTCCGTGTTATTTTGCTTTCCTTTAGAATAGCGTTATCCATACCATTAGTTGGTAGGTAACCTATTCGTTGGATGTAAAGGACATTCGAAGGGACATCGGATGGTCATAGAAGGCATCTTGTAGGAGTATCCTAGCACATTTGTAGGGCGATCATCAATTTTCGTGAGCAACAATCGAGGACGAGATCATGTATTCGTAGCAACATCGAGGAACTATGATCTTTTAAGTCGAAGGGATGTGATGATATTTCGTGAGCAACCGTGCTAAGATACCCCACGTTCGAGGACTTGACCATTTATAAGGCAACAAGAGAATAACCTAAAGGGTGCATGTGTGAGAAAGTGTATTGTTTTGAGATATTTATCTTGTGATTAGTGATCTATGTTGTTTTAATCTTGCCATACATGCCTAGTTACTAGCAGTTAATAGGTGCGGAAAATAAATTGCGGAAATGTAAAGGGTCCTACGATATTACATGGCTTTGGGGTAGATACATAATAGGAGGTGCGGAAAGTAAAGTGCGGAAAATAAAATCCTCGCTATTACATGATAAAAAATTGCGACCTATACAACCTTTTTAGAATTTAAAATGCGAGAAACATAAATAGCGGAAAGGAAAACTAACCCTAATATTTTTGTATTTTTTGAAATATGAGTTTATGTGAAAATAACCTAAGTCTAGTTGATTTTAATTAAAAATAAGAAAATATTAGTGAATACTAACCTAAATTAATTAATTAAAATAAGAAAACATTAGTGAAGGTTGTCTAATTAATCCTAAATTAATTAACCTAATTACTAATTAAATTAATTAATTACTAAAATAGTAAAATAAGAAAATATGGAAAAAATAAAATAAAAACGTTGGAGAGCTTCTAATAGAAGCCATCCAGTGGAGCTTAGGAGTTCCTTTACAGTACCAGTTGGCACTTCTTGGGTTTGGTGGGCCCGGCTGGAGCTTGGGGTTTTAAGTGGAAAGGGTCCAGTGGAGCCGGGGACTTTGGATCTGGGCGTCCGGCTGGAGCTTGGGGCTTCCGTCAGGACCATCCAGTGGAACTTACGGAGGAATTTTGCGTTGGGAGATTGATTGGCACCGATCTTGATGAGGCTAGAAGCTGGAGCTTGGTGCTTGGTGACCTCGAAGTTGGCACTTCAGGTGGAAAGATCCGTTTGGAGCTTATGGGCGTGGCAGCAATCACAGGAAACTGCAAGGCAGAAAAATATTGCAAAGGTGGGGTTTGAACCCACGACACGATAGGGAGAATGACATAGTCTTGCATAAGGTTAACTTGGGAGGTGATACATCCATTCATTCTTACGGACTGTAAATATGTAAGGTTGACTTGGATCGAAATCAGGGATGGTGCTCGATCATCTTCTCGGTTGGCATCAAACTTCAAAACACATAAATCGTCAATTTATGAAAAGTATAAGCCTAGATTGACTATATAGAACCCTACGAACATGATGGTAAGGTTTGTTTGTCCTAAAGCGGCTTGTCGTGGGAACGAATCTTCACTAAGTTCATGCCAACAATGGCATCTAGTGATTTATCGTCAAAACTTGTGGAGGATGGATCAAACTTTCTAAAAGACTTCATGAACACATTAGCATAGTCAAATATCAATAAAATAGGGTAACAAGCAAAATACGATTTCAAAAAAATATGAATATGGATGCTTGTGAATGGCACGATTTAGCATGTTCAGCCATGGATTATGATCCATTCTTACCCTCTTGCACCTCGGGAACAAGAATCAATGCTTGAAAGCTCTTGAATCGGTGGAAGTTGGAATCGATTTGGACTTTTGAGAAATTTTGAGAATTTTTAGGGTTTTGCAGGTTTGGCACGTGAGAGAGGTGTCTAAAAGATCTTCGATCTTGTAAAGCTAGATATTTATAGATGAGTGGAATTAGGTCAAGGCATTAAGAAAATATTCTCCTTAAATGGAGAATATTTGATTTGAAAAATTACACAAAATCTTTCCAAATTTTCTCAATCTTCTTGCGAAATTGTGACTTGTAATGAGCTATCTTGGACCCCAAGCCATGCAAATATCCAACCAACTTGCCTTATCTTTTATTTTTGTATTTTATTTAATTAAATTTGAATTTAAGCTATTAAATTCAAAATAAATAAATAAATGAGGTAGAGGGCATGGCATGCTGCATAGTAGTCATGGATAATCTCATGATCAAGTTTAAATCATAAAATCTTAGGCCCATTTGGAAATTTTTGCTTTTGCAAGGTATTTTCCTCATACCTCTAAAAATGCCCACTTGCACAATTTGTATCTTGCTCAATTTTCAACATTTTGGGCATTCTTGGACTTTTTAGAAAGCTCAAGATGTCTTCTAAATAGCCTTTTGGTTTCATCTTCATTGGAGTTTTCATCTTGATGGACACGTCTTTGCAAAAAGATGACTTTTGTTGACTTTTCTAGAAGCACCTGTAATGTCTTGATCCATATCTTTCAAATGAAGTATTTTCTGCCCAAGCTTGTGAATGAAGTTATAGAGAATTGAATTCTCTTCAAAATGAGATTTGGTGGAGAAATTTTTGATGAAGTATGTAAATGTTATGCTTGGTCAAAGTTACATTGACTTTTATCTAGAGAAGCCCTAATTTGGAAACTTTGACTTTTGATCAGATCTTGACTTTTCTTGAGGAATCATGATCAACCCTTGATCAAATGATGAATATTACCTCAAAATGTTGATGTTGACCAAAAATTATGAAGTTTGATTGTATGTTGACTACAGTTAACTTTTTGTCCACATAGTTGACTTTCAGCTATCCGAGCAATTAGATGAGTAATTTGTACTTGTAAGGCATGAAACTTGACATGGTGGTCCCTTGAGGCATATGATGAGGTATTATAACCACTTGAAGCATGGGAAACATATTTTGACTTAAGAGGAGCAAAAGTAGTTTGGGTTGGTTGCTTAGGAGAGGGTTGTCAGTGACCCTTGTGAAATCCTTGAGCGAGATATGAATTGTCTTGAGAAGTAGGAGGAAATTTTGGGGTATATGATTGCCCTATTCAATCTTCTTGTCTTGGAAGGTTAGTGACATGCTTGCCTTTCGTGACACGAAAGTAGAAGATGATTGAACACTCAATACAAAATTTGCACTCATTGTTGTATAGAAACAGGATCGTTAGTTGATGATCGAGGAATGGGCTTATAGATGCCATTTGGAGATCTTTGAATTACGGAGAGTGAGTCGTCGCTAGACTACGTATCATCTTTGAATCGGAGATGGGCTTAAAGATGCCATCCAGTCGATGAAGATGTATAGTCGGAGATGGGCTTAAAGATGCCATCCGGGTGCTTGATAGTAAGAGAGTCGAATAAACCTTTGTCTTGGCTATTTACGAGATGAATACTCCGTGTCTGTTGCTTGGACATGGCCCTCGAGATAATTATCCGTCTTGTTTGGGCATTAATCTTTGACCTTTTGTCTGGAAAACGAACTTTTACCTGCGGAGATAAAATCTTGACGAGGATATGGTTAGTCCTATGTAGATTATGATGCATGATAATGTATGGTAATGTTACTATGATGTATGCATACGTTATGAATTTTATGCGGATGTATAAATTTCAAAACATATCCATCTTAAAGAAGATAGAAGCGTTATTGGTATTTCAAAACATATCCATCTTGAAGAAGATAGGAGTGTTATCTTTGGTATTTCAAAACATATCCATCTTGAAGAAGATATGAGTGTTACGTTGGAGACCTCGGCTCACTTAGGGGCGAAATTGTTGAAGAAAAAAACACAGTGGGAGAAAAAGATGCTTGATTCCTCAGATGCCTATCGACCAAATCTTGAGTCGGGATATTAATGTTGTTGGAAGAATAGCAGCGATCGAGAGATACTCATTGGGGTCTTGTGCCTAGGCCTTGGTGAGGATGATGTGAAGTGTCATAATCGCCATTGTTTGATCATGGCGTGGCGGCGATAGGGCCATTAAAGCAGCGAGGCTGTGGGATCATTTGAATCGGTAGGATCACTTGAGGTGATGAATCGATGGGATCCTTTGCTCGGGAAATAATGTGATAGAGTTGAAGCTTGATGAAGCTGTTAGGATCACTGCTCGGGGACTAATGTGATGATGTTTGAAGCTGATGTAGCTGATATGATCACTGCTCGGGGACTAATGTGATGAAGTTTGATAGGATCACTGCTCAGGGACTAACGTGATGACTTGAGAATATAGATAAATTAATAGGATCACTGCTTGGGGACTAATGTGATGAAGTATTAGAATACTTTGGGAGAAGATTTACTCTTGTAGTTAGAGTGATGTCTATGTGGGGATTGATGTTCTTGTGAAAGTGACTCTGTGGGGAAGCATTAGTGACTTTGGTCGTCATCTCAATTCCTAGAGTTTGTAGTAATTGCTTGTCTCTGTTCATCTTTCGTATGTTTGTGAACAAAATTTTTATTGTGAGATGCATATAATCATTCAAAACAATCATTGGACTTTATGTAAACAACAATAAAAATTAACATTGTAACAGAAAGGGAATTTGCATGAAATTTTGAAAAGTGGCGTAGGGTCAGACAATTTGTATACAAGAGACAAATATCCTAGTAAGAGGAAATTGTCAGAATAGTAAAAATCTACGTGGAAATAATCTTGTTGAGTTTCAACTATGCTATTGCTCATATATTTCCGACTATCTCATCTCCTTGATGTCAAAAGTGATTGAGCGATTTGCGCCATTCGAATCTTGAAGGCGATAGTAGTGTAGCACATGGCGGTGATCTAGGCGAGACATAGTCGTGCGCTTAAATCTAACTTTTGCCTAGACCGCCCTTCCGGGTTTTGATCTACCAGGATACCCTTTTTGCCCAAGCCGCCTTCTGAGTTTCGACTTGCGGGTGTACACTTTTGTATATGTATCCTTAACTTTTGCGAACCTTTTGGTTCGCGAGTGCCCTTATTTTTCCTAGGCGATCGACCTAGCGGGTCTCATTTATCGTAATATTTTTGACTATGTCTGCGTTCACGGGGTGTGGAAAGTCTTCTCCATCCTTGATGCTAAGAATCATAGCTCCGTAGGAAAATCTTGTTTTGACTACAAATGATCCCTTATGGGTGGGAGTCCATTTGCCCACAGGGTCACCTTGTGGAAGGATGATGCGCTCGACTACTAGATCACCGACTTGGTAGACTCGGTGCTTGACTTTCTTGTTGAATGCTCGATCATTCACTTTTGATAGATACATGCGTGGCGGATGGATGCGGCCGCTTTCGTCGATCAAGTTAATGCGAGTCGAGCGGACCCATTCGTCTTCGCCTAGCTCTGCGTCTGGAGGACTACGGTTGAGGGTATCCGAACCTCGATGGGTGGACGACTTCCATACAGTATACAAGAGAAGGGGTTGCCCACAGATGTTCATAGCGTGAGTGCGGTAACCATGGAGAGAAAATGGCAACATCTCATGCCAATCTTTGTAGGTCATTGTCATCTTCTGTATGATCTTCTTGAGATTCTTGTTGGCGGCTTCCACTGCGCCATTCATTTTTGGCAGGTATGGAGAAGAGTTGTGATGCTTGATCTTGAACTGCGTGCAGAGTTCGGTGATCATTTTGTTGTTGAGGTTGGTACCATTGTCTGTTATAATCATTTTAGGGACGCCATACTAACAGATGAGATTATGCTTGATGAATCGAGCCACAACATTCTTGGTAACGATCTGACAGTACTTCTACCCATTTGGTAAAGTAATCAATGGCAACAAGGATGAAGCGATGTCCATTGGGCGGTAGGTTTGATCTCTCAATCATGTCAATGCCCCACATTGCAAAAGGCCATGGAGCGGTCAGAACATTCAGTAGCATTGGAGGTATGTGTACTCTATCCGCGTATATCTGGCATTTGTGACAAGATCGAGCATGGCGGTGGCAATCAACTTCCATTGTGGACCAATAGTAACCTGTTCTCAGAATCTTTTTAGCCATCGTATGTCCCTTTGGAGTGGGTACCAAATGTAATGTAACTCTTCCATGATTCGTTCCGCTGTTTTCTAGTCTACACAGCGGAGTAAGCACAAATCGTGATTGCGCTTGTATAAGATGTCGTTGCTGAGGAAGAATTTGGATGCGAAAATTCTTAAGAACTTCTTGTCATTGACAGATGCCCCTGTGGGATATTCCTGAGTCTCGAGATACCTCTTCACTTCATAGAACCAAGGTTTCTCTTCTATATCAAGTTCACAACAGTATCTTTGGTTCGTCGAACCTTTCGATGATTATTTGGGGAGCTTAGTTGTCATCTAACTTTGAACATAGATGACATGGTAGCTAATGCGTCTGCCAATTGATTCTCTTCTCGTGGGAGGTGATCGAAAGTGATTTCTTCAAAGTAAGGGATCAGACTTAGAACATGCTCTCGATATGGGATGAGATTCGGATGTTTATATCGATCGCCTTTAATCATTGATCACCAAAGCTGAGGGCTCCATACACTTGCAAGAATTTGAATAGCAACTTTGATACCCATGATGCACGCTTCGTATTCGGCCATGTTATTAGTGAAACGAAACAAATTTTGGCGGTGAAAGGCGTGTGCCCATGTAGGAGATGTAATGATGGCGCTAATGCCATTGCCAATGCGTTTGAGGCTCCATCAAGACCATGGTCCATCGAGATTACGTTCGGGTCCTTCGTCGGTCTGGTTCTTCGCAATCATAACTAGCAAGACATCTTTGTTTGGAAACTCGAAATGCATAGACGATAGTCATCTATGGCTTGATGAGCCAATGATCGCTACTACACTCCCTTGATCGCCTTCTAAATAGTATCTTGGATGTCGATATCGGTCAAGATCATTTGCCATCTTGCTATTCTTCGGAGAAGCGGGTTTCTCAAATATGTATTTTATCGGATCCATCTTGGAGATCAACAAAGTAGTGTGAGTCAACATATCTTCTTAGTCGTGGCAGACCCAAGCCAGCTGCAAGTTTTCTCGAGTTGTGAGTACCTTGTTTCATAATCGGTAAACATTTTGCTAAGGTAGTATATTGCATACTCTTTTCGACCAGGGCTCGTCATGTTTCCCACACACACCCCATTGAGTTCTCTAATCTTGTGAAGTACATGATAAGAGGTCTTCCTTTGGCGGGCGACATCGGGATAGGAGGATTACGTGGGTACTCCTTAATTTTGTCAAAAGCACATGGCAATCGTCGTTCCATTCCACTACTTGACCTTTCTTCAATAACTTGAAGATTGGCTCACAATGTGATTAGATGTGCAATAAATGCAGCGATGTAGTTTAATCATCCTAGGAAACCTCGACTTCCTTCTGCGATGGTGGCGGCATTTCTTGAATAGCTTTAACCTTGGCGGTCAACTTCAATACCTTTACCATGACAACAAATCGAGGAGTTCTGGGATCGACTCGAAGGTGCACTTGTTAGGATTAAGTCTTAGTACGTACTTTTGATCTATCAAACATTTTTCGTAAATGATCAAGATGCTCTTCTTTAGTTTGTGATCGAGCTATCATGTAGTCGACGTGACCTCATCTCGTGATGAATCATGTCATGAAATAAAGCTACCATGGCACATTGGTATGTGGCGCTGCGTTCTTCAGTCCGACGGCATGACCTTGTAGCGAGAATGTGCCCCATTGCGTAGAAGTAGTCTTTTCCATGTCTTGAGGAGCCATTTTGATCGATTATGTAGGAGAAACCATCCATGAAGGAAAACCTTGTGTTGAGCGATGTTGTCAACGAACATCAATATAAGGAAGTGGAAAATCGTCTTTCGGACTTGCTGCATTCGGATCTACGTAGTCCATACATCCGCACTTTACCATCTTTCTTGGAATGCAGGCACTCGTTTGCAACCCATGTGGATAAAAGTTGGCTAGGAAACCGGTGTTGAGCTGTTTCATAACCCGACTTTGATTTTCTCGACATCTCGGGGCCATCTGAAGAACTACGCTTCACGGGGAAAACCTTCTTTCGTTGGTAGTCGGTGTACCACCAATGTCAATGTCTAAACTGGCATGTCTTCGTAGGACCAAGCAAAAATCTCGATGTAGTCTCGCGACATCGGACCAATATCTATTGACACTACTCAAGACACTCCTATCTTGATTTCTTTTTGTCTCTATCGATTACCTAGATTCCTGACCTCGTTGGCTCTTGATGCGGTTGTATGACCCGTTCTTCTTCTTGTAGTAGTCGACAAGTTCTCCACGGCGCCGTAATCTTCCTCACCTTCGTCTTGACTTGGTAGATCGGATTATCGAGTCATATTTATAACAAAGTGTTATCAGCGATTGAGTGAATCTACGATTATATGTAGGTGTGTGTAAGAACACGTAGCTTTTTGAAGGGGTAATAAAGTAAAAGAAAGGAAATAGCAAAGTACTTGAATGCAAAAGTCCAATGATTTTATTGAATGAAAATATGCAAATGACAAATAATAACCCTCACAAATGAGTCGTGATGCCCCGGGCAAGGCACTAGGCTTTTAAGTTTATTGTTCAAAGCGTAAATAATGAAAAGCATAACATAAAACAAAAAGCAATTACTCCTGTCTAAAGGAGATTGGTATGACGTCTTCGGTTTTCCAATTGCTAAGTCCGGTTTCTAGAGTTGGGAAGATCCATTTGCTGATGTCGAAGTTGCTGTCGTCATCTTCTATAGCATGGACTCCATTCTTGTTGATGCGGAAGGGAGTTTCTTAAGCACGTTCGCGATGTATCATCTTGACCCTTGGTGGTGAAGCCTAAACCAGTCTTGTCAAATTTGAAAGGAAGATCGGGGAGGACCCCAAATAGTACGACCTTTTTTCTTGCCCTTGGGCATCTTTCGATGAGGCCATTTTGGGTGGAACTTTAGTAACCGAGGAGTGGACGAGAGAGTCACAGGCATGACTCGTGGTATAGCTTCAAAGCTTGAGAGGAGTTTCGATAAATTCACCTTCCATTTCGAGATATCGAATGACTGAGATGGCTTACCATATATTCTTCTTCATCGCATACCGTAACGTGATTTTTCCCTTCACTTTGGTACTTGACACGATGCAAGGTAGAAGTATGATGCACGCCCCATGTATCCAGGGCGTCTGGCGGGCAAGAGTAAGTGGGCGAATGTCCATGACAAAGAAAGTGGAGTCAAAAGTTTGGGCCGACTTTAACGGAGAGGATGAGCTATCAAGCACATTCGTTTAGAGCCGTAAAGCTCTTATAATCATGTCATGGGCTTCAGACCACTCCTTGAACATCAAGTCGATCGAGCGCTTTTTGGTAGAATGTTTAGAGCGAGAACCGTTATCCACCAACACGTGAGACAACGTTGTGCCCTTGCATTCAATAGGCGTGCAAGGCTTTGTTGTGTTTCCTAGGAATCAAATCAACATCGAGAGAAGCTTAAACCATTGTTGGGTCGGGCTAGTAATACACCCTTCAAATTGATCGGTAGTGTCTTGCGGTATGTGAGCATTCTTGAGAAACTTTACCAAGGCTTTAGCATGAGCCTCGAGCACATAGTGGTAGAGCTAACATGAATATTTTGACGGAGTTTGTCCCAACTGTTTTACAACATTGTAGTCGCTCTTCTGATGATCTTGAGTTTCCTCCATTTCTTGCTTGGAGGTGTCCTAGCAACTTCCCTTGGTACTTGTAGCGGGATGAGTTCTTGGTTCTTTCCTCTAGCTTCGGGAATTGGTTCGATAGGTGGAATGCGAGCTAGCGTCGCGATGTCTTTGGAGGAGAGATCTCCGGAGAAAATACTCTTCGGTTGGTCATCTTGATTGATCCGATGATGTTGTCGATGTCGAGTTGGTAGCCGGTGCAATGTCTTCAATAGTCAAAGGTTCTTGCTTGCGCCATGATAGTAAACTTGACCATAATTCCAAGGTATAGCTTATTGGTGGCATATGGGCTGTGCAGGAGAGGTAATAATGATGGGTGCCACTCTAGGCGCGGGATCGACAGGGGTGATCCTTATAATGTTTACATCAGCATAGCCTTTTGGGAAATCATCTCCCCATCCGATTGCCTTGACATCTTTGATAGGAATCTTGTAACTTTCTGGAGCGGTATATTTCACCATGAAATCGAACTTTCCACTTGGCTGCCCCAAGGTGTCCCAGACTTCTGGTTCGACTTTGCTCACGTCTTCAATCTCCAGGTTCTTAGAAATGTCTTACATAGATTCTCCTGGATGGGGTTTGAGATATTACTTGGTACGTCCATCATCGTTGAATCGTCTTCGACCCGGCACATCCGTCGATTTAGATGCACACCGACAATCATCAAGCATCACAGGAATACACGGCTGTAGCAAGTCTTTCTTGTGATCATCAGAAGAATAATCAACTTATTCACATCATAAACATAAGAATATTCATCAATAGCATTGGAACCTTTACCATGATCGGGCATGGGTGTATTGATCACATTCGGAGTCTCGACAGAGGGTCGAATTCAATTTCTCGGCTTTCATGTCTTGGATTTTGTTTTAGAGCCTAACGATTTGTCGATGTCGTGCCCTGGGCTGTTGGAGTATGTACACACTTTGCATTAGGATTGTACCGGAGAGTGTTGACGTCTTGAGGAGAATCCCGAAAGTAATCGACTCGCCTTGACATGTGTTGCAATGCTTGAGACAATGGCATGTTGATCTTCATAAACTATTTTCGTGGCGTGTTGCAGTTACGTGCGTTGTCTCATTGAGGTTGCCTGGTGTAGGATTGGAGATCAGTGCCCCACAGATTGAGTACGATCGGCTTTGACGGCTTTTACGCCATACCTGACATTGGCTTCTTTCTTACCACCAAGATCTTTTATGACATTTGATGATGATTCTACACAGATCTTCCGCTCTCGATTCCACCTTGATCGCTCACTGTCAATATCTGCTCGGTGAATTAATTGAAGAGTTTCCAATTAGATGATTGAAGAGCAGGCATGGGTGTTCCATAAACATATCAACCAACTCCTATTGGACAAAGGTGGCAAAACTACTGCTGCTAAATCTCTCTGTTTACGAGCATATTCTTTGAACTTCTCATCACGACCCATAGACATGCTTTGTAGGCTGCATGGTGGGTGCCAATTCAGCATTATCTTGGTGCGCACTTGGCAAACGCTAAGGCTAATCATTCGGTGTGAATGTGGGTACTCTCTGGCATAATACCACTCCAAGCGAGTTAGGATAAACTTTCTTGAAAGAAATGAATCCATAACTTCACATCCTCGATGTGAGGATGAATCTTGAACATAGGACTTGAGATGCGATTTTGGACAAGAGGCGCCATCATACTTGGCAAGGTAGGAACCTTGAATTTGCGAGAATTACTCGCCGGGAACAAGACTCGGATCATCAAAATTCGACCGAACATTTTTAGATTTTCCACAACATTTAGGCGGTCTTGAGTTGCTTATACTTGTCGTCATCGAAGTCTGCTCACTCATATAGTCTTCATCTTCGTTTTCGGACCATGCGGCTTCCTTCGCTTTTCTTGACACTTCCATCGGTTTCACCACTCTTATGCGAGATTTCAACCCGACCGACCACCCTAAATTTGGACCCTGTGATGTCTTCCCATGTTGAGGATACCAATGGTCTTCTTCTTTGGTCTTTGAGCTTCTTGGTCTTTCGGCCTTACATGTCTGGTGAAGGCCGACTTTGTAGGATTTTGTATCCAAATGTGCGGATAGCAAGAGTCGCCACCGACTTTTATTTTTATCAATTAAGGAAGGTAAAAGTAGAGAAAAAAGACCTTCGTTAGATTAGAGTTCGGGAGAATGGTTATGAAAAGGGAAGGTATTAGCACCCCTTTCCATCCGTAGTTATCTCACGGGCTCAGTTGCTCAGATCACTTTTTAAATTGCTTTCGTGTGTTTGACAAAAGATGTTTTGAAAAAAAGGCATTTCGCTTTGACTTTGTAATGACTAGTGTGGAGTGTATCAAAGTGTTGGAAATGTTTTTGTTTTGAAAGAATTTGAACTTTGAAAAAAGTGTGTGGTGTGAAGCATTTGATAGACAAGTGGTCGTTTTGTTGTACTTCTACATTCCTTTAGAATAGCGCTAGCCATACCATTAGTTAGTAGGTAGCTCCATTCGTTGGATGTAGCGGGACATTCGAAGGGACATCGGATGGTCATAGAAGGCAACTTGTAGGAAGTATCCTAGCACATTCGGACTATCATCATTTTCGTGGCGACAATCGAGGTCAAGATCATGTATTCGGGCGACATCGTGGGTCTTATGATCTTTGTATCGAAGGGACTATGATGATTTGTTTGGAAGGCAGCGGTGCTAGAATACCTCTACGTTAGGGACATGACCATTTTGAATCGAAGGCATCGAGAGAATTACCTAAGGGGTGCGTGTGTGAAAAGAAGTGTGTTGATTTCGGAATATGTATCTTGAAAATTAGTGGGCTATGTTCAATTTTAGTCTTGCCATACACGCCTAATTACTAGCGGTTTATAAAGGTACGAAAGTAAAATCACGGAATGTAAAATGCGGAAGGTAAATGTCCTCACGCTATTACATGGCTTTGGGCGAGATACATAATTTAAAATTAGGAAAATAAAAACCTAATTTAAACTATTACATCCCATAGAGCATTTACATTATTTGGAAAAATAAAAGCGATTAAAGAAATTATGCGAATCGGATCGACTGCATAAGAAGAAGAGAAATCGGAAAATGCAATATGAATCGAACAAGAGAAAGATGTTAGAAAAAATGCAAATTTTAATATGAAAAATATTACATCTTTGAAATAATATAAATAAACTAAAATAATTTTTGGGATTTTTAGATGCAATTTGGTAATTTAAAATGAATTAAAGTAATTAAAATGCAAAATTATGAATAAAAATAAATATGCATGCAAAAGTATATTTTTAATTTTATAAATTAAATAAAGGTTTTAGAAAATAAATGAAAAAAGAATAAATATTTGATGAGTTTTTAATGCATAAATAAAAATATGA
>CM038793.1:278016091-278102413 GCA_021764765.1 Vicia sativa
GTGGCGACTCTTGCTATCCGCACATTTGGATACAAAAATCCTACAAAGTCAGTTCACCGTATTATAGTAACGTGGCCTGGTTCACGGTTTTTAGAAAGAACGTTTTAAGGCTCAAAATATTTGGTGGCCATCCCCTTCATGATGTTATCCAACCCTAAGTTCAATTAACTCGATATGAGCAATCATCTCTCACAAGAGGAATTTGATGGTTAAGGAACCACTACAATTTCTTAATCGCACAACTTTGACTTTGCGGAGGACGAGGTTTCTCTGACACGACAGTCACTCACCCTTTTTTCTTTGGTGTCTGATCACATGACTTTGTTCTTCACTGATGATCTTATTTGATTATCCTCGCCTTTCTGGCTTTCCAATTTTCTTTCCACACATTTTCCCTTTCTTTTTTTATGTATTCACACTTTATTTTTATTGAACAAATCGTGTGATCTCAAGACTCTGATTGATTGGAAGCGATTGTGACTGTCTGAGTCCTTTGCATATGAGGAATACCCATTAGGGTATCTTCTTCCTTTGATGCACATCATTGGCAGACGAAGATTGACTGCTACGGTTTCTCAACCTTTTAGAGAATAACCATTGTTGTATCCTTTGATGTGCACTCTTGATGAGTTTAGAACGCTCGATCAGATTAACTGAACACTACCCTGCCCCGGGTCAAAAATGAGGGTTTTTCTGAACAGAAAAGAAACTCCTACTTCAAGGCTCAAAGGGGTTAACGAGGGTCTATCTCCATTATATCTCCAGTGTTTGGGGATTTGAAACAATAATTGTACATCATCAGCAAGGTTTTTACTCGAAAGCATACCATTTGAGATTCTTGGTAAATTATTCATCATCCTCCCTCTAGGGGTTTTACTTTATTAACAAGAGTTACGTATCAAAAACATAGTAAAACAGTTATGAGTGTATGAATGGATTAATTCAAGACAAACATATTTCATGCATTATGATTAACATTCAAAAGATGAAAAAGTTTTGCATACAAGTAAGTACTGAACAAATAAAAAAGATTACAAATGAGAATGCAAATGAGCTTTGAAATTGCCATGTTGATAAGACTTGACTCCGTATGGACTTGTTGATTTTGACGATGCACTTTGTAGTCTGGACACCACTGAGGCATAAATTCCCCTTTTAATATGATGTGAACACAATAGTTTCTGAATTGATCGAGCCTTGAATCTTTGTCTCAAGCTAATACATTATCTTCGACTGAATGGCCAGGTGCCCCTGTGAGGTAATCACACTGAAATTGAATCAAATCCCTCAAAATGAAGAGAGATGGCATGGTCCATCCGCTTGGTTTCCTTCGATGAAAACTCAAGCAAGGGAGGGAATAACAAGTTTAGAGTTATAGGTGTTGCATGTTGCTGCGGTAAAGCGACAAGCAAATAGTTGGTATTTATTTTTACCAGGTGATATATACCAGTTAGGTTATATTGTATCGTATCCACAGAGATTAGTTATTGATTCGTCGTTCGACAATTCTATCGTTAATGAGTTTGAGATTAAAAGAAAAAAATAAAAGACAAAAAGTAAATGAACAAAAAGTATAAAGGATAGACAGCTTGTCTGGAACGAATGTAAACTACCCGTCACAGACTTAAATCTACCATCCATATCATACTTCGCCTACGATACTCGTCCGTGTCATCACATACCTCTCACAATCTAAGCTATTTCTAACCCAAATTGAGAATCCCCCCAAATCACCTAGATATCCATTTTTGGCTTATCTCGACAACTAGAAGTCAACTGCGTCACCTCCATACCCATCTTTGGCATACTTCACCAACGCAGAGGCATTAAGTTCAGATACTCCATAGTCAATGTCAGCTCTAAACCCATTTCAAGCATTCAGAAACTAACAGATAATCATCCTAGGAAAGAATCTAAGCAATCTATCTCTAGTAAAGCTCAAAACCCTAACATAGAGTAAAAACCTAAGACAATCACCAACACAAATTCGTAAAGCAAGCTTTATACAACGCCAAGGGCGATAAATATACATGAGTTATGAGTAGATATAAATACAAAACCCAACAAAAGAGATTACAAAGAGGAGAGAAGAAGAGGAACCAAACATTTATTGGTTTGTCAACACCAATCGACGAGGGATTCGACGAGGGATCATCCAAATGCAAGCTCCAATGTTGTTTTCTAAGCTAATCTATCAAACAAATGATGTTGATGGTGTTGGGACTCAAAAATACCCAACCCATGACCTAAAAATGTGTTTTTATCCCCTTTTAAAGATTTCTGAAATTGCAGGGCGCGCTAAGCCTGGTATTTTCGCGCTCAACGCGGTTTGTGCTGTTCCGAAAAAAATCAGCATCTTATTTTTGCCATAACTTGAGAACCGTAACTCGGAATTGCACCTGGTTTGAAGCGTTGGAAAGCATATTCAATGCTCTATCTAACCATGGATAAATATCAATCAAATTGATGATTTGAAATATTTGAAAAACTCATCCTTTGCTTTATGTGTTCTCTTTTATTGCTCAAAATCATGCGTTTGAGGTCGTGTCTTCGACACTTTATTACTCAATGCTCCAATTATGAATGAATACCTATAAAAGAGATGAAAAACTATCAAATGATACAATATTTACACAAAAACTCAATTATTCTATTATGTACACATTTATACCAAAAACGGGGGATTTATTCGAAGAATATCAACAAAAGAACCGATAAGTGTCACTAAACATATATACAAAATAACTACATTTTGGCACTTATCAACTCTCCCCAACTTGACACATTGTTTGTCCTCAAACAAAGTCAAGTAAACCTAAAGAACCAATGAATGATACTCAGAGAATCACGAAACAACAAGTTTTTTAAACGGAAAACAAATGTATGGTTCAAACGAAAAATGTACACGACAAATACAAACTTACCACTATAATACAATAATAACATATAAACGAAACAAATCCTAAGTACAAAAATCATGCAAAACATTCTAAAACAAAACAAGCTCAATCATGAATCACACCTAGCAAAAATTCATCGGTAGATGAAGAATACACAAAGGTGAGGGATAAAAAACACTCCTCCGCAATCTTGCAAACAATAGACTAAATTATGCATTCGTCCAAAAACATACTGAAAATACAAATTCAAGAATCACAAGGGCTTTTCAAGGTTGTAATGTGGCTTGGTTAACAAACAAGTGATAAGTCCTAAAGCTAATCGAAACAAAAACTTGCCTAAACCTAAGGGAGTGATCAACTCACAAAGTTCCAAACAATATAATTTCAATCAAACTTATTCATCATCACAAATTTCACATCAAACACACCTCACTTATTAACATAACATTATTCCTAATCTTTTTCTTTTTCTTTTTTCAAAACTTTTCTCTTTTTTCTTTCTTTTTCTAATCTTTCTTTTTCACTTTTTTTCTTCTTCTTTTCTCTTAACCTCATACCAACCACAATATAAGTACATAAACATTTCTCTCCCCAACTTAAATTCAACCAACATTAATGTGTGAATAATCCCTATTTTCTAAGGCAAGGTAAAAATTCATACAACAACATATAGTTGAGGGTTCAAGAAACAAAGAAATCAACATCCATAAAAAAGGTGAATTCAACACTCATAGACAAGCATCAAGTTCAAATAAACATGGATATTGATAAAAGCTCAAATGGGTTAACAAAGGTTCACACACTCACAAGGTGAATTGAATATTTGGCCAAGGTAGTTATGCTCAAAATCAACAAAATTCCTTGATCACTTACTTGCAATCATACAATCAACACAAAACAAAAGATTAAGCATAATAAAATCCAGTTAAAACAAGAATGTGGACTCTCATATGTAAATAATGGAAAGCTTCCTCACATTTATGGTTAAAAATGGTACTAAAGTGATTCAATTCATGAGAAAGTAATGCAAAAAGAATGAATAGCATGGTAATTATACAAATGATAAATTTCCTAAACATGTTATGCTATAGAAAGCGATAAACGAGTACCTGACATGTACCAACTTTGAAAGCTATCATTACCATACATCCGCGAGTTGAAACGATCAAACTCGAAAAATCACCTCAAAAGTCTTCAAGTTACCGGACCAAAATTTGAGTCCAAACTACAACAAAAGAATTAAAAAAAATAAAATGTACAATATTTACAATATTTACAACCAACAAAACTTCTCAAGCTAAACACGACAAACTTGAGAAAAACACAATTTACGTAACAAAACAAAAGCAAATTACGACACGAAACGTGGTGAAAATGAATTAACAAGTTGAAAAGTAAAGATATAAAATTAAGAACAAGTCCTATTTCAACTTGTTAAAACACAAGCCACCACACACGTAAACAAACATAAACAAAAACAAAAACAAACAAAAACATGCTTGTTTTACGTCGTAAGCTCGACGTCTTTCTTGTATGAGCACTAGTAACCTCCTCTCGTCATGCCATGGTATTGTCACACCGCACAAACCTAAATAAAGTGTCCTAACAACCACACAACAAACGTTACGAGTACGAGACAATTCACAACATCACATGAAAACTAAGAAAATCACAAATATGTACAAGTATGGAAAGTAAACACAACATGTACAAGTAATAATATACAAGTTCATATACAAAGTCTATACAACATATACATTAATTACAAAACTCAAAAACAACGGAATTATCGCAATACAGAAACAATAAACCAATCCTGTAACACCCCAATTCTACCCCGGTAATTATTAAGAAAATCAGAGTTGCAAAATTATTTTCAACAAACAATTGGAGTATTACAATTCAACTAAACAATAACGTATTATCACAGATACATAACACTTGAGTTCGGGAGAACTTAAATAACATGAGTTTAACTTTATTAATATAAAATCAGCGGAACTACATTATTTAATTTGGAAGTTATAACAACTTTTCAACTTTAAAACCATTTTAAAACAAACAGTTACTTCTCATGTATCAACATGGTTATTCAACAACAAATCCATAACAACTAAACATCTAGCGTTCATCCCCGAGTGTTACGTATCAGAGCGACTACCCAACTTGAACAAACAGCAACTAAATCTTCGACTAGGGTACCTGCACGTTACCAATATAAAGGTAACGGCCAACAAAATATAAAGGGTGAGATATCGAAATATATAAGCAAAAGTACGATAATTCATATGCTAGGTAAAGAATCATACAATAATTACTACTTTAATCCACAACGTACGATATTCCATGAAACAACATAATAATCAACGACAACATAAAATGCGACTCAATGCGACTCAACAAATGCAAATGCATGTGGATCCATTCGGAGTAAACTCCCAACTTAAAATCATGCCAGGTTATCGAGGCATTTCAACAAGGCATAAGCCTTCAACTTTCAACGTGGTGCCAATCCAGGCCAACTTAATAATGCACATGCTATGTATGATACGACGACCACGGCATCAACAACAACTTAAAACAACATCAACTTAATCATGCATTAACTGCATCAACTTAATCAACACGATCAACTTCGACTTCAACAACTATTAACAACGTCAACCACATTGCAACTTATAATTAACATAATCAACTTCAACTTCAACAACAGTTAACAACTTCAACAACAATTAGCAATATCAACAATAATAAATTTATAATTAACACAATCAAATTCAACTTCAACAACAATTAACAACTTTGGCCATTTAAGCATACAATCCAAAAGATTGTCCAATTCGGGAATAATTAACATCGTTCCGACAGTACCTGCAAATCCAGCAACCAACGCGAATTCCAACGAAACGAAACAGTTTTATTTAACTACCCGTATACCCGAACTATCCCGTAAAGTTTCGTCCAATTTCGATAAACTAATTCCTCCGCTTAATTCGACTGACAGTATTATTTTCTGCTCGGTTTTTAGTCTTCTGCAACATTACTAATCAGTCTTATTCATTCTACTAATTAATTCTGCCACTACTTGATATTTTTCTGTATTATTATGGATCATTCTTCTAGTTAATCTACACTGTCAGTTACCATTTGTTGTTGCTAATACTATTTTCTTGGTATAATTTCTTATTGCTGCTAGAGTAATTCTGCTACCTGACTAATTTAATTTCTCCATTCTGCTAGCAACCTATTCATTTTAATTATTATGTATTACATCTTCCTAATATTATACTCATACGCTACACCAAGCCACGAGCAATGGAATTGAGGCCCCCACCCCCACACTGAGGCGGTCGCCTCACACCCTTGCACCCAAGGAGACGAACGTCTCCCTTTTCTTTTTCTCACCCACTGAGGCGGTCGCCTCCTCCCTTCTTTCTCCAAGGGGGCGGTCGCCTCCCTCCCTATAGCAACATGCAATTTTTTTCCTTTTCCCCCAGCCACAATAACGATTCCAACACAAAATTGCACAATTATTCACGACAACAGTAACGGTATAACATATAGCAGATCAATTCAACACAAAAAGCTATCTAATTCATTCCAACAACATAAATTTTATCGATCAAACACGATTAACAGTGTAAATATGCAGCCCTAAACCCCACATAAAAATCATCCTACAATCAATTATATAATCCGAACCCCACCCCTTACCTTTGGATTGAAGGAAAACTCGGAAAATCGATCGGAAGAACGCCGATCCCGGAAAGCCACATGACACTGCTAGGAATCCTATTCCCTCTTTTCTCTCCTTCTCCTCTCTTCTACGTGACTTGTTCTTCTTTTGTTATTCTACTTGCTTTTATTTTTCCTTTTTATATGGTTACTACAAGTTACTAAATAATAATAATAATAATAATAATAATAATAATAGTGGATTACTATTATAAATTGGGTTTATTAATTAATACTCTTAAAATACTAATTCATCCTTTTAATTAATTAATCTTCTACATTTAATTTAATAATTCCAAAATAATAATTAAAGTCTAATAATATTCTTCTTCTGACTAATTTTCCTCCGACCATTAATTTAACGATTCACTCACAAATTCGACTTAACTCAACTAATTTAATTAATAATTCTACTAATACTAATATTACGTCTAATATTAATTTCTAATAAAACTATTATTATTTACCGATAATATTTTCTCCTGGTTAAACCGACTAATTATCTGATTATCAGCTTATCAATCCAAATAACGTATTAATTCAAAATGCCTCTTATAATAATTCCAATAAATCCAATTATTCTAGTTAAATTCTCAAACTTCGTCTATACCCAATAATTAAATCCTTCAATAATTTAATTAAATAATTAATTAATTTCAGGGCGTTACAAATCCTCGGCAACGGCGCCATTTTGTTGCGGCGGTAAAGCGGCAAGCAAAGAGTTGGTATTTATTTTTACCGGGTGATATATACCGGTTAGGTTATCTCGTATCGTATCCACAGAGATTGGTTATTGATTCGTCGTTCGACAATTCTACCGTTAATGAGTTTGAGATTAAAAGAAATGAAAATAAAAGACAAAAAGTAAATAAACAAAAAGTATAAAGGATAGACAGCTTGTCTGGAACGAATGTAAACTACCCGTCACAGACTTAAATCTACCACCCATGTCATACTTGGCCTACGATACTCGTCTGTGTCATCACATACCTCTCACAGTCTAAGCTATTTCTAACCCAAATTGAGAATCCTCCCAAATCACCTAGATATCCATTTCTGGCTTACCTCGACAACCAGAAGTCAACTGCGTCACCTCCATACTCATCTTTGGCATACTTCACCAATGCAGAGGCATTAAGTTCAGATACTCTATAGTGAATGTCAGCTCTAAACCCATTTCAAGCATTCAGAAACTAATAGATAATCATCCTAGGAAAGAATCTAAGCAATCTATCTCTAGTAAAGCTCAAATCCCTAACATAGAGTAAAAACCTAAGACAATCACCAACACAAATTCGTAAAGCAAGCTTTATACAACGCCAAGGGAGACAAATATACATGAGTTATGAGTAGATATAAATACAAAACCCAACAAAAGAGATTAAAAAGAGGAGAGAAGAAGAGGAACCAAACATTTCTTGGTTTGTCAACACCAATCGACGAGGGATTCGATGAGGGATCATCCAAATGCAAGCTCCAATGTTGTTTTCTAAGCTAATCTATCAAAAAAATGATGTCGATGGTGTTGGGACTCAAAAATACCCAACTCATGACCTAAAAATGTGTTTTTATCCCCTTTTAAAGATTTCTGAAATCGCAGGGCGCGCTAAGCCTGGTATTTTCGCGCTCAGCGCGGTCTGTGCTGTTCCGAAAAAAATCAGCATCTTATTTTTGCCATAACTTGAGAACCGTAACTCGGAATTGCACCCGGTTTGAAGCGTTGGAAAGCATATTCAATGCTCTATCTAACCATGGATAAATATCAATCAAATTGATGATTTGAAATATTTGAAAAACTCATCCTTTGCTTTATGTGTTCTCTTTTATTGCTCAAAATCATGTGTTTGAAGTCGTGTCTTCGACACTTTATTACTCAATGCTCCAATTATGAATGAATACCTATAAAAGAGATGAAAAACTATCAAAAATGATACAATATTTACACAAAAACTCAATTATTCTATTATGTACACATTTATACCAAAAACGGGGGATTTATTCGAAGAATATCAACAAAAGAACGATAAGTGCCACTAAACATATATACAAAATAACTACATTTTGGCACTTATCATTGCACCAAACTCTTTTTATGGTTCCCTTGGCTCCAGGTGACCTGACCATTCATAATGGTGATACTTATCTCGATTAGTCGTCTGATTATCAAGACTTGGAATATGCAATAATTGTTGGGAATGATCGTTTGGACACATTGGTCGTGCATGAGATTCGGAAGATACTCTTTGATAATGGATAAACAGACCTTTGGCTGGACATGGAATGAGATTGACCCGTAGGTCCACCATATTTGGATTAACCACAAATGCCCATGTATTGAGCAAGTTCGAGATCTTGGCCTTTGACGCCTTTCACCTTTTTACAACAGGACAAAAGTGCCCCTGCATGATATTCACAAGTGATTCTCTCAAAAGATGGGATGAACGCTTTACCAAGCGAATCTGCATACTGAATTGCCAAGCATTTTCCACTCCACGGAAGAGATATTCAGTTGGGGAGAAAATAGTCTTGAAGCAATCTTCCAAACATAAATTGGACTTTTGGAAAAGACACCAAACGAGTGTTGGACTCTGAACTTCAACCTCTTGCAATCTTCCATACCACGACCAAGTGCCCCAGAATGAGAGACACGTCTAGAATTTGCACCAAAACCAGTATAGAGGTTTGTTGGTGGAGGACCCAAAGTACAAATCTTAACCACTGAACTTCCAATAGGAGGGAAGTAATTAGGCGTAAGGCATTGGAAATAAGCCCACACACTTCTCGGGCTTCTTCCATATCTGTTGGTGAGCTTTACCCTACAGATTCACTTGGAGATTAGGAACTAACTGCTGACGAGCAAACTCACGAACCCAATATTATGGAAGAGAACCACTAATTACTTTATGACTCGTATGAGATCTCATGAGATGGGGAGAAGTGACAACATCTGTAGCAAGCAACATATATCAGATTACTTTCACTTTTTGGCACTGTCTTCGGAATCCTCACAACCAAAATCAACCGAGTTTTCAACCGATGATTTTCCAAAAGTATGTAACCACGAATCAAGGTTTGCAGCTTGCATGTCCATAATAAACAGCCTCAAATAAATTCTCAAATAGTCAAGTTCCCCACGAAGTTGCTCCACCTGATCAAGGAGTGGTGAGAAGTCAAGACTTACAATTCTGAATAAAAAATACCATATTTGAATAAAAGATATCCCCGTCTTCGAGTACCTGTTATGGATGCATGAAATGAATGCATATGCTTGTTAGATATATACACATGTATTTTTTTGACATTTATTTTGGAAAAATAAACATGCTATGATGCAAGTGCATTGACTATAGGTTCCAAAGTTCTGCATAACAACGGGTAGCACAAGTACATTCGGATGACATCTGTACAATCCTATAGATAACTGATACATAATCCCTAAATAGGGTGAAGATACCAAGATCAAAACTTCGGCACCAATTCAAGATGCCATAGAAAATACCAGAGAACCAAGTGTCATGGAAAGTTTCAGAGAACCACACGGTCACCAACAGAACTAAATGTCACTGCCATAACAAAATAATCACCATCAGTACCAAGTCACCAACGGTACCTGTAATAATGATGATTCTGCCCCACTCCCGAGTGAAACTAAGGTATGGGTAAGGCAAAGGTAACTCCAGGATCAGGTTCTCCCAGGAATACTACCATCGTAACACCTATGTGATGACGATAACACCCTGTTTGAAACCTCCCCTGAGCATGAACGACATGACGGAACTACTAGATCTACATCTGTAGCCGTCATGTTTCACTCAAGTCCTATGTGTTCCTATATGTCACTCATAGCCTGCGTACGGGGCCTTTTACCTCGTGTAACACCCACTCAATCCAGAAGCAGATCCAGCACAGCAACATATATAATATATGGAAGCGATAAAATGTCATATAGGATGCAATGCAATGCATACAATGGATTATGCGATAAAGCAAGTAAATAAAGCAACACCCAATAGACAAGAAAGTAAAAGCTAGGATCAACTCCTGAACGGACCAGCAAGAGGTCTGGACGTCCCCAGTGAAGTTGCCAGCTGAAGTTACTTGACTGAACATCATCGGATAGAATATCAATGAAGTCGACAACGAACGTTTTTCATCCCACGAGAGGAAAGGAAAACATCGAGTAAACTTGAGGGGGAGAAATCATAGTCTTACGACCAAGAGATTGAGTAAGGGATTTAGTTACGCGAGGGAAAGGTATTAGCATCCCACACACCTGTTGTATTCTACGGTATCCACTTCTATTTTCTATCTATTGGGTGTGGGTATCTATCGCTGCTTAATCGCTATGTCTATGTCATATGCTAAGGGAAATGCATGTGAAAGAAAGAAAGAAGACAACACAAGGAAAAGAAGGAAGTATTTACATAGTTTGATCGATTGAGCCCCGTGATAAGATTCCTACGTATTCCCTCGTGCAATGGGAAAGTCAGAGCATCGTAGTTAGGCTCACATGTTTTGGTGGGTGGAAATGTTTTTAATGGGAAGTTTGATTCCGCATCCTCACAATTTCAACTCGTGATTGGCATTGCATCTATAAGAAGTCTTATGCTCGACCGCTCCCACACTTAGAAACTTGTTCGAACTTGAAAAAGAACACCCTTTTCGAAAAGGTTTTCAAAGGAAAGACGGCCGAAGAAAAAAGATTTGGAGTGAGGTTGATTGCTTTTACCTTTGCGAAAGGAGTTTGAACCATTATTAAGTGTTTTAATTTTCAAAAGAAAAAGAAAACAAGTTTTAGTTTTATTACATCCAAGGATGCAAAAGAAAGAAGAAAACATTAAGGGAAACTAACTAGTTCTACCCTAATGTTATCATGCAAAATTGGACTTCGGGTTGAGGATGAAGTGAATATCTGCCTATGTTGACATGCAAAGGATGAAGATCCTAATGTCTAGGCTCGAGAGCTATCTTAACCGAGCGGTCCTAAGGGAATCTATCATATATTCGTCTTGGTTGAAGAACCAAGGGATGCAAGGGGATGAGGCAAGCAAGTGTTTTGGCAGAAGCACAAAAACAATTCAATGCACAAATCAAATGATACACACATGTGCGGGGAAGAAGAAAGAAGTCACATAGCCTCAACGGTAACGAGTAAACTGGAGTCAACCAGGATCCAACTTTCAGAGGAAAACCATAGCCATGAATGAAATTAAACGTGTCAACCAGGAGTTTCATATGGGAGAAAGGTATCACAGTATGATATGAATCATCAAGTGTGAGGAGCATATGAGTGCGAGTATCAACAATGAATGTGAACCCCATGACAAAGCGTGGAGAGTCAGAATAGGGGAATCTTGCCACTTTTATTATTGACTCGATAAAAGAAGCTTCACGATTCGCGTGAGCTGAGCTGACACAAACTGAATTGTGCGGGGGTTGATTGCGAACCCTTTCCACTTGCCTTATCATCATATATGAATATCATCAGTATCATCAAGCAGTGCTTCGCTAGGTGGTGTCATATCAGGTTGCCTAAACACTCATGACCTATGTAAGCACAAATGATAAACACTTACTAAAACCTACCTCCCTTTGCACGAAAGAGGATTTTAACCAAACCACACACAGTTAGCACACAATATGTAGAATCGCCCTAAACAGGTCTTTAAATAAACTAGAGGGGTTCCTGGACATGCTCCAACTACGGAAGCCGCATCATACATCTCTAATCCTACTTCTCGTAGGAAAAGAAAGCTGTAAAACCCTACTTCTCATGATCTCTAGAAAAACGGTAAAAGAATGCGGTAAAAGAGTAATAAAATACCAAACAGATAACAATCCGTTAAAGCAAAAGCAAGCTAGAAATACTCCAGAAAACTTCGCGTACTGCTGACAAGCAATAAAAGAAATCTGCTGAGCAATGCACTGAGGCATAGAAAGCATGATCAGAGTGCGTGTCGTACACATCCGAAACAAATAAACCTGCAAGAGATTGCAATACATACAATACAAACAAGGATACGCATAACATATACACAATCAGAATGTGTGTTCGTACACATTTGAGCTAAACCGATAAACCTTCAAGAAGGTGAAAACCAAGCAATACGACAAATAGTGTGCATATCGTATGTGATATCAAGATGTGTGTTCGTACACATTTGAAATAATCCAATAACCTGCAAGAAATCACAATCCAGGCAATACAAACAAAGAGAATGTGCGTTCGTACACAAAAATCAGAATGTGCGTTCGTACACATCTGACGCAAATGAACCTGCAATAAAGTGAAAACCAAACAAGCATGCAAAATAATACACACACATGTGTGTGTGAGATCGGTATGCGCGTTCGTACACATCCAAATCAAATCAGATAACGTGCAAGAATGTGAAAACCAAGCAATGCAGACAATATGGAGCACACATGTGTGCAAGATCAAGATATGTTTCATAACACATCCAAATCGAATCGGATAACCTTCAAGAAGGTGAAAACCAAGCAACCAGACAAAAGAATGCACACACATGTGTGCAAGATCAAGATATGTGTCATAACACATCCAAATCGAATCGGATAACCTGCAAGAAGGTGAAAACCAAGCAAGCAGACAAAAGAATGCACACACATATGCAAGATCAAGATATGTGTCATAACACATCCAAATCTCAAGAATAATGCTCAATGCACCTCGCACATGCAACAAAGTGTCAGAAATAACAAAGCAGGTGCTTTAACGAAAGCACTAAACACAAAAGCGATTATTCACATGACAATACACTAGTATAAGCATACAAGAACTGAAATAAAAACTCAAAAATTGGCTTGGGAAAACACTTATTCGAAATCGGAGCGAAAAGTCAACTTCTCGGAATTGCTCAAAAATCTCATTGTTGCTTGCAAATGAGCCAACGAATTCAAAAATATGATCGGTTTTAATTAATTTCGAGTGGAAGCGATGTTTTTTGGACCTTAACGAAACGGGGCAGAAACACCGTTTTAGGCATGTTGCACTTGAAATTTGGTTACGAAACCATAAAAAATGGTTTTAAAACATGCCAAAACTTTGGGGACAAGTATTGCTACCTTGGACCTTTGAGAAACATGAGTTTCGATGAACTAAAATGCACATAAAAGGCTTATGGAAAGTGAACAATCATGTATCGATTTAATTTCCAATTCTCATTTATTTTGCATTTTGAATGAGAAAGAATTGGATATTAAAGCAATACATGATGCATATAATTCAAAACAAATGAATATGCAAATGATAAGCAAAAATCAAAGTTGTTTGAATGAAGATGAATGCAAAAATATGCATGTAAATGCTCATTTATTCATGCATTTATACTTGTTTTTATGAATGAAAGGCTAATGGATGACATACAGATGCAAGTGCGTGAGTAATCAACCTACACCACATCTAAACATGATGCAAAAATTTAAATTAAAGTCAAATAAAATCAAGAATTCAACATATTATAATGCATCAATTTAAACATTCAAGAATGCATCAATCAACACATGAAAATGTGCATAAAAACTAGGCCTCAACACACATTAATGTTCATAAAATCAAGCCTAAACACAAGAATTTTACTCAATTATTCAACCTAAGTGAAAACTAATTCATGAACATGCATATCATAAGCCAAACAATCAATACAAATGCATTATGTACAAAGAAATTGCATCATGCAAGCTTAAGGTACAAAAAGCTACATCTCGACACAATAATGTTCACAAAATCAAGCCTAAATCAATCAAATTCCAAGCAATCATTCAAGAATTCAATTAATCGAAACAATTACATGCAATTCTTCCGATCAAAATCAAGAAAAAGCAATTTCGAAAAATCAATTAAAATAAGTGCTTATTTGAATAATCACTTACTTGAAATCGAAGATCCAAAGGAGAACTGAAGAGAACTTTAAGATGAAGCCTTGATTTGATGCAAGCCGAGCTTGATTTAAGTAGAAGAGAGAAAAACGAGCAATGGAGAGGGAATGAGAGGCTTGTCCGAGCGGATATAGAGGAGAAGAAGAAGGGCGGGCGGTGCCTTGATCGGTTGTAGGAAGAGGAAGGTCACTTGATGGTCGGAAGCGAGTGAGATAGAGGAGAAGATCTAAAGTGGAAGCCTCACTGGAAACCGATCGGAAGGAGGAGGAGAACGGAGGATTGCGCGCGGCCGAGAGGAAAGAAGTTGGATCGGAGGGAGGCCGGTCGCGTGTGGTGAGGCGGCCGGATCGGAAGGCTGGCCAATGTAGGGTGGTTGGTCTGAATTCTTGGAGGAAGGGCGGTGGTCGTCGGGGACAAGGTGGTGGCCGAAGCTAGACTTAGAGAGGGGCAAGGGTGGTTTGTAGAGGAGGGAAAAGGAAAATTCAACTTTTCTTTGTTTTTCTTCTTGACTTTTTGAGAGAGAATTGAGAGAGAGAAAATTGAGTTTCAAGGTGAAAATTTAACAAATGATTCTCCTCCCTCGATGTGTGAGAGGCAAATTTTATTTATAGGTGCTAACTTTGGGCTTTGGAGTTTTCCTTGGATCCAAGATTAGGCTCAAATTGCGATTATATGAATAATTTTCGTCCACATGCCAAAACATTGAGAAACGTGCGAAATTTGAACTCAGACTCTAATTTTCGACGCAGTTGGATGATCGGTTGCGGAGATATGAATTTTTGAAGTTTTAGCACACTTTTCAGGCATCTGACACATGTAAAATTTTTATTGCGCCTCTCGGGGAAATTGCCTCGACCGAGGATCTTGTGATCAAAATCCGAACTCGGGATGTTCATAACAATTGAAGCCAACGGAATTTGTGAACTTTTGGCACTGGTCCCACCTCGTTTAGATAAAAATCGAGCGAGATATGATTTTTTTGAATGTTGTGCGTCAGATGAAAAATGCTCGGTTCGTCTCAAAATCAACTCCAAAGAATGAAATTATGGTATTGATTGATAAGGAATTAACTCTCAACTTGTGAATGAAAGTCGTAGAAGACTCCACGATGGAATTTTTGACACTGGCCCCGCTCAGTGTCGATTTTCCATCCAGGAGTTATGGATTTTTTAGTGTACCGAGAACACGGTTCAGCCATAAAATTTAGTTTGCCCCACTTGAAAGATTGAATTCTTTGGAGACTTTCTTCACGTAATTGGCTTCCGACCTGTGAATGAAAGTTGTATATATTATTGAGAAGGACTTTCCAGTCGAAAATCATCAGAAAATACCCAACGAGCTAAGAGATATGCCTTCTGGAGCGCCTAAAACGCACCAAAAACCCAAAATTCACTTTATTGAGAAAATGAACTATTAAAGTTTTTTTCTTGACGAAATGGCCTCCGATCTGAACAGATAAAGTGGAGAAAACATTGAATTGGCCCCAACGCTCATGGGACCCACCCGAGTAAACCTTCTGATCAAAAAATCTTGCCTCAAGCATACGAACCAAAAGATATCGATTTTTGGCTCGAAATAGTTTGAATTGGTTGAAACGCACAGTTTCCTCTGCAACTAAGATGCTATTAACCCCATGACCATGAGATCAATTATATGCAGGTATATTTATGATAATGAAAATATAAGCTAGAAATATTGAAATGAAGCGAATAAATTTTGGGGTACAACTGAATCTAAATCTTATTCTAACAGTAATTCGTCCTAAGAATTTCTTGTGAAATTTCATACCAAGAATCTTCTTAAAAACTCTGAAGTCTTTTATGTAAAACTCTTTTTTCAACATGATTTTTCAGTTCATTTACATCATGTAAATGATTAGCAACAATCAACATATAATAACATGAAGACAAAAAAGTCATCATTAAGGCTCCTAACATAAACACTAGAGTCACGCTCATACCTTCTGTAGCCAATCTGAATCATGTATGAATCAAAACACATGTATCATTACCTTAGAGACTACTTTAAACCATACAAATTTCACTTTAATTTACAAACTAGTCTTCCATGTCCAGTGTCACTGAACCCTGATGATTTCTCTATGTAAGTTTGTTCATCTATATTATCGTGAAGAAATGATGTCTTTAAATCCATATGCTCTATAAATTAATGTTCCAAATGGCTATCAAGGCTAACAACACCCTTGATAATAGTATGTCTGACGACCAAAGAGAAAATCTCGTTATAGTCAATCCCCTTCTGTTGAGAGTACCCCTTTAATACAAGATGAACCTTGCATTTTTCCTATTATTTACCGATTGCTGCTAATTTTCTCTTGAACAGTCACTAACAACCCATACATTTATTCCACTTAGAAAATTGAACAAGCTCTCATGTCTAATTTTTCTTCAAAGATTTCATCTACTCCATCATTACACATATTCACTTATCTTTTTTTCCTTCTCTTGGTCATTGCCTCTCGAAAGATAGAAGGGTCTCCGGAACTAATAAGAAATGTGTAAACCTGTTAAGTCTTCGTACCTGTAACTTTCTGGAGGTGATATTCTTCACACACAAAAATATAATCTTGTACTCCACCTATAACTTCAGGTCCATGGTCAATTTCTATAGAACTAATAAGAAGTGTGTAAACTACTAAGTTTTCGTGCCCGTAACTTTCTGGCGGTGATATTTTTCACACACATGAATATAATCTTGTACTCCACCTATAACTTCAGTTCCATGGTCAATTTCTATATCACTGTCTGATTTCTCTTGCGTATGACTGAAAATGAATTGAGTCGAGTTCATAGAGTCAAACGCGTCACAACTCCGCTTGACTGGATAAAAATTAGTTCAGCTCAAAACAGTCATGTTTGACACATAAATTCAAGCTCGACTCATTTTATGTTCACAAACAACTCAAAAGAGTCATGTTTGACACATAAATTCAAGCTCGACTCATTTTATGTTCACAAACAACCTACTGTTAGATTCAACTTGTTAAGATCATAGACAAATATTAAAAATAAGAAAAAATGTTTTTGGATCCAAGTTTTATTCATGCTTTTTGTACAAAGATTAAAATGATTATTTGTATTATCTTTCTTTATGAAGTTGATTTTATTTGGATAAATATTTTTTTAAAATATTTTGCTCTCATTGATAAAGATATTTCTAATTCGATCAAATTTTTTCCAAGGGCTCTTGCCTACATCAGTTTTAATTCGCTCAAATTTTTTCTAGGGGACCCTTGGCCTTTGATATTGATGCAGTGAATCACTTAGGCCAACAGTAAACAGAAGATAGTAACCATCTCAAGACAATCAAATGAAATTAAGTTCAATGATAAAAGAGTTTAATCTTTGACTGCTATGCTACATTTTGAATTGTTTATGTATATAGACTTTTTTAGCATTTTAATCTAATACATATTTACAAATTTAGCCTTCCATATGAAATGTAATTTATTCAATATCAACATTTTCTGTTATTTACTCCACTTTTGTCCTTGATAAATTTAATCTTCTCTATTTCATACTCGCCTCCATCAAAAAAAGAAATGACTAGTCCATAGTTGTGTATATTGAAAGAACAACTTCTTATCTCTAAATTGACCTTATTAATTTCATCAATACAACATTACAATATATTTATTGTATTAATGACATTAGTGATGTATCACTCAACTTTTGCTATCTCTCTTACATAATGTTGCTTTCTGCAACCGTTTCCCTTACAAATCTGGAATTTCAAGTCCAAGAAATTATGGTTGAGAATAGACAAACACAAACTGTTTTCTACAATCTTGATCAAAGAAAAATATCATGCTCATAAAAATTGAAAAAATACCTTTCCAATTTTTCGTGTGAAGATTGCAACGTGTAAATTGAAAGGATGAAAGACAACAAGAGCCCTGGACATATCCATTTGACAAAATTATTATAAACAGCAGCAACAAAAATGTTTTCTTTGGCGAAATGCAACTTGCTCATTTATAAAATGATCAAGCCCCTTTCCTTTGAAATATAATGTTTCAAGTAATTTCAATCACTCATTGTCCATGACTGGACAGGCAATAAGAAAGATATTGCAAGAACAAACCGAAAGCTAACAAGATACCCTGTCTTTATAAATATATTAATAAAGGTAAGAATGATATTTAGTACCTGAACCAAACAGAACAAAAAATCCGGAAGTTACATCTATCTCGGAATGTTCTATCCTGAAATATTTCAGAACGCATACTCAGCAAATTCTTTTCTACAAGCTATAATATAAAAAGTTTAAATGGGAGTACTGTGTATCATTCAAAGTTCAAATGCTAATATATACAGACAGTTCATGCATCTATCACCAACTGACCCAATAACAATTGAGCATGTGATAATACTGATGCTTAAAAAGCACTCCAATTTTAGGAATGGAGAATGCTTTTGAGGTCTTCGGGAAAGTATTGTTGAAGATTAGAAGCATTTAAGGCCTACATGTAAGTAAATGGATGACGGTATCTCCAAATCTATGCACTGCAACAAACTAAACAAAATGATGTTTGTCTAGTTACAGTAACTGTGCCACAAGAACCAACCCTTACTTGCAACATGTTTGCTAAGTCATTTTAAAAAAAAGGTTGAGGTGTTAACTAGTATTCTATTTAAGATCTGAAAAAAAGAAATGTTGACTAGTATTCTATTTAAGATTTGACCACAACTCATTTCCTAGCGCATCACATTCACAATGGCAAAACCAATAATGAAAACCTTTTCCTCGTTTCCTAATATGTTACCTTTTTAGTCAAAATCACATCTAATGACAAACCATATTAAATCTAATATTTCTTTAAGGATTTTTCTTATAGAGGCTTCTTTGGTCTCTCTTTATATTTAACTATTGAAACACATTTCTTCTATTACACCCTCCTCAATGATAAGTTTTCTCCATATACTCCCAAACCATCTAGGAGACTCTACCATCCTTTACACACAAATCCTACCCAACCATTTTCTAATACTTCCACAGTTCCACTCTTAAATTCCTCATCCTATCTTGCCTTGCATTTTCACATATATCCATTGTACACTCCAATCATATACAAGTGTACCACAGCTCAAATAAAAATTCAGTTGGATAACACAACTGGCAAAACAAGATTGCAAAAAGAATTAAAAGTTCTTGCATTGTAAACCCACCAACCAAATGACAGATGCTTCATAGCAATAAACTGTGTTCAAAATAGATAAGCCATATCTATATATATGTAGAGAAGGAGTTGTGAATCAAAAAACACCAACCATGTGTATCGGGCAAGTATATGCTTTGGCCAATGCTGAGCATCCCAGAAGTGTTTACCGATCTCAGGATGAATTTCAACATCTGTGAATTCAACATAAATGTTTAGCACAATAAAAGCCAAAAAAATCTGTTACAATAGTGTAGCTCATGTAAATACTGTCCAATGTTTCTTTTAAATGTAAACGACTAATGGTATATTGGTATATCAAAGGGTAAGGTATCAGCGTACTTGTTATTTTCATTAAATAAACACAAATTTAGAGGAAATGAACATTATAAAATAAAATGTTGATAAAATAACATTACAAATTAAGGAACATTAAATTAAAAAGCTTTTAGATCCACAAAAAGTTTACAGGCACATATTTTGACATTTCCAGGATGTATCCGGAGACATTATGTCACTGAAAATAGAATCTAAATTTAACAGAGATTTACTCGAGATAATGGGCCCGTTTGTTTTGACTTTTTTTAAAAATGATTTTTATAGTATAATATTGTTGTGTAAAAAAAATTTACAAAGAAACTTTTCATAAAAGCTCCAAATGAAAATTTTGTTTGAATAGTTATTCTTAAAATGTTATTTTAGATTATTTATTGTTCTAGCGGAAAAAATTTGACATCAAAATTTCAAAAAATCACTTATTTTTGAAGCTATTTCAAATAGTTTTTCATAAAAATCATTTTTAAAATACAATTTTTTGAAAAAATTGTGATTTTGATTATGTTATGATCTTCAATAATGTATGTTTATGTTATAGAATGTCAAAATTAGGCTCACAATTTAGAAAAAAATATAAAAAAAACTTTTTATATTTTGAAAAACAGTTTCATAAGATCCATTTTTAAAAATACAAAGAAAAAATCCATTTTTTTAAAGCTGAAACAAACTGGCCCAATGTAGCTCGGTTCTATACACCAGAAATGCCCTACTGAACATTAACCTATGATGTTAATCATGTTGCTTCAATGCGCGATTACGAAGCAACATTGAGGTCCATTGCAAAGCATTCGGCCGGTCAACTGTGTTCAACAGGTGCGAAATCTTGCATCAACTGCAAATTGGCATCTACTTTTAGGGTTTGCGTGCGAACTCTTTCAAATATTCTTTTTCTTAACCATTGTGCTTACTATTTTTTTAAGGGTATATTGTCATTTCATATTATTTCAAGTGACCTATTTAATTCTTCTTCACAAGGGCGAACCTGTTTTGCTACTGTTTTCCTTCATCTGCAAAGCTCTGCTTCTCCCGCTTCTGCATGCTAACTGTGAATCCCTATGTTTCTAATTCCACGACATGTGAAGCCCACAGCTCTTCTCTGTTTTGTCAGTTCCCTCTGTTCTTCTGTTCGGTTGGTTTTCTTTCCCACTGTTCTCTACTCATTTGTCAATTGTCATTTTGTTTACTTTAAGAACTTCAATTAGTAGTTAAGTTACATTGGATTTTGATTTTTAAAGATAGTGATAAATGGCTGAAGTTGATTATAATTATTTAATACTATTACCCCTCATATTTTTTGTATTTTGCTCTATTTGATTATTTATGCAACCTGTTAGAATTTATGTTTAGTTTGCATATTGTTCAGGCTTTGCAATAGCAGACATCCCACTATTCCACTACAGTGGTTTTGGGGTGCGGTGCTCTACAGTCCGCGCTGCTACTCGAGATTAGCAAAATAGATATTAACTCCAAAAAAGAAACATCAAAGCATGCACACCAACAAAACATAGGAACAGAAGAAAACAGGACTTCACACCGCGAACACTGTCCGAACCTGTTATATAGCTAAAGGCTTCCTATTCTTCCTCGGATCCTGCAATATCCCTTCCCCTCTCTCAGCTCATACCCTATACCTTCCTACTAATAGCCTAGCAGGCCTTCTCTACTACTAGGCCCGTCATTTAGTTTTATTCCACTCCTTCTAAAAGCATAGATTGGCAGCTCATCAGTGACATGCAAAAGCTAAGAATAATAATACTCTTGCAGCATGTAAAAAACACTAAGCAGTATATAAAGAGCTTAATTGCATTTTTATAACTTGCATTAGAGAAGAACAACGTACAGTGATGTGGCATATCCACAACTTTAGCAGTAACACCAAGCAAATCGCTTCCTGAATATTTCTGCACAACAATAAAATTCCAATCAATCCATTTCCTAGTGTCTTCGTTTTATTGTTTGCATCCACAAACTCATAACCCAGCATAATAATTGGCTAAATTGCACAATTTGATGTAGGATAGCTATCTTAAACACATCATTACCAGTTCTATTTCAATCATTGGAACCTCTGTACTTTTCCGATTAACCACTAGAAGCCATGGGATGTAAAATTTCTCCCTTCCAACTTGAAATGATCTGCATATAAATTTTAAAATAAAAATCATAACCAGAACCTCTGTCCTGTAAAAATCATAAAACAACAGAACTCTCCCCCATATTGCATAATTGGTACAACTGCACAGAATTTCTATTATCAGTTATTCTTTTAATTTCTTACTACAAGCATTATATTTTTACCGACACTTTCTCATAAATGCACACTACGAAAAAAATCAACATCTTTTCCTCGCATAGCACTTGATCAATCTAGCTAAAACCAGTGTTGTCCAATACGTGAAGGATGGCAACACCATGCCGTTTTATGGTGAAAATGTCAATTTAAAATGGCGGAACTTCGGCTCAACGGTCGTCGGTTTCACACGTTTTCTCCATAGGATCTTTAATCAGCATTAATGCATCTGAACAAAATGCCTGTCTTTTCTCAAACTACTACTTCTTGCCTAGTGCATTTTGAAAATTACTACATATCTATAAAACACGGACACCAGCAACACAACACTGACACGTCGATATCAGTACTAATTTAAAAATAAATAAATTAAATGTAATCACAAATGTCGGTATTGGTTTCACACGTTTTCTCCATAGGATCTTTAATCAGCATTAATGCATCTGAACAAAATGCCTGTCTTTTCTCAAACTACTACTTCTTGCCTAGTGCATTTTGAAAATTACTACATATCTATGAAGCACGGACACCAGCAACACAACACTGACACGTCGATATCAGTACTAATTTAAAAAATAAATAAATTAAATGTAATCACAAATGTCGGTATTGGTTTCACACACTCACACTCACACTCACACACTTTTTTCAAAAGCGCCGGTGCTACAGATCAATCAAGCAAATTAAAACATTGTATTGAAACGCAGTATACAAAATAAATTTTCTCACATTTTATAAGGATCAGCCCCAGTGTAACCCGTTGGCTTAGGTAATGGCACCAAAACCTGAAAATCCAATCAACATAAAAAAAAAACTACAAATCTCAATAACCATACACCAAAAGTAAATAAAAAATGAGATAAAAAAAGAAATAAGAAAAGCAAAACCCTAGAACACGCGTACCTCACGATTCACTGCGAAGATGGGACAATGGCGGCCAATGAGGTCCTGCCAGACGGTTCTCGACTGCAATTCGAAAGAAAAACAGATGAAACAGAATTAAAAGAACAGTAGAGTGATGAAGAATTGCGAAAAGAAGAATTGAGGAGACGAACGGAGTGGTATTGGCCCATGCGGCTCATAGGGACGATGTCGCCGGGTTTGTAAGCGAGAGTGATCGGAAGTAATGATGAGAATAACAGAAGAAGTAGAGACGGCGGCGAGAGAAGCGGTTTCACGGTGGTTGCAGCCATGGCTAGGTGATAGCTACGAACTGAAGGTTGAAGTCTGTAGCTTTAGCCAAGTTCTAAAGTTGACTATTGTTTCCGGTTGGATTTCATTTTGCACCGTTTTGGAGTGAGATGTCGTTTATGTTTGTTGGGCCTGTTAATTGGACCAAGGTGTGGCCCATAACTATTTTTTAGAAGAAAATTGGGGATTTCTTATTCCACGTCATGGTTTTCTTACGCCCCACGCGCAATTCTTTAAATGTCCCTCAAAATCGAAAGTATATTTTCGTTGTGCATTAATATTTAATAAATTATACATTAAAATCAAAATCTAATATTCGGTTTTGACCCGGAGTAGTAATTCTGGTTTTGTGCTACACAAAAACCAGAAAAACATCATTGAATAACACCAATATGACAAACTCAAAATACAATTCATAACATAAACATAGGAAATACATTAAAGATTTTAACATAAATCAAACATTACAAATCAATGTCCACGTGGAAGTTGCAACATCATGATAATATCATCGGTCGATCTTGAAATAGTCGCATCTAGCTCGATCAGAACTTTCTCCTCAAAATTGGTAAAAGTATTCCACATAGCCCGTATACCAGCGTCGTTCTTCATCTCACGGTTGAAGAACACATGTTTCCCATCTTTGTCAACAGATGGTGAGCGATACTCAATCTTCACAACTTTGTGATTGTCGCCATAAGGTACAAGTTCCTGCAAATTTCACGGAGATCTTCAATGGGAGTGGACATGGTGAACTTAAATTCGCGGGATGGTGTAGCACTGGTAAAGTGGACAACTCCAACATGAACTTAAATTTTTTATTAGTCCCCTGGGAGTGAAAAACCAGAAACAGAACAGAAACAACAACTCCCTCATGTATTCAAATATTGTATTTTGGTCAAAATACAAAAATAGATATATTTCTACAACATAATACATGAATAAAATGACGTTTAAAATAAAATGATACCTAACTAATTAAATGAACCGAAAAAATTGTCGCCGACCAAATTCATTAGTGGCACCCCTTTTGACTTTTCTCTATTTTTTCTATTTCAAGGTTGTTCGACATGTTATAATCTTGCATCCTTTCAATGAATTGGTACAGTCAGGTCTCAGATGGGATTGTGAAATGAATCTCCCACTATGGTGATGTAGGTGGTATATGGTATCCCGATTTCAAATACAATTGAACAAAATGTTGCAAATTTGAAACCTACCCAACATATTTGATACGATCATTGGGATTTGATGTTAGAGCAGTGCGCAAAGGGAAAAAAGTCTCCGAGAAACCATATCTTGTAAGGTTAATACACACCCTCTCATACGCACTTGTTATTACATGACCCATCTCAGGGAAGCACATTGATTTATCCTCCGGTGCAAATCCACTCACGCAAGGTACAAGAGCGTTATATATATCTTCAACTTTCTCTTTACTCCCAAGCACATGCGTGTATAAATCTTTATTGCCCCTCAACTCTCTAATAAAAGTATCGTGAACAAGTTGGTGATCTTTTTCCTCTTTACCCAGTAAACTAGAAATAACTCGAAAACCATAGTTATTGTCACCTCTGACATTGACGATCCGTTCAATGTACTTGTGCATAAAAACCGACGTGTGATCGATGAATGGTATTTTGGGTAGAGTCAGTGTGGCGGGTGGTTTGCTAGTAAAATCACATTTGAAAATACTTTTCTGAGATTTTGGAGTAGGGGAATCGGGAAATTTTTTATGAACGTGTTCAAAATATGAAGGACTCCTCATAGTTGAACTATCTCCCATTGTCGATTTCACCTTTTTAGGTGGCCCTTTAGTTTTTACCGATTGAGATGGTGGTTTTAAGTTTGTGGTCTCTGGGAACGCAATCTTCCTCAATTTCTCTTTGATGTAGAGTTTGGTGGTGCCATCAGCTTTCAAAAACCTTTCTTATATCACTTCTCATTCAGTCAAGATGAAAATACTTGATTTATCATCTTTCATTTTACAGTCATCTTCAAAACTGAGTCTCTTCCAATGACTAGAGACCTCGTCCATACATATCGGGAAATCAACTTTAATCTTCTTAGATATGACACAAGTACAAGGGAGACCATATGTTTTCACAATTGTACAACCACACTTTAAGCTGTCAGAACCGACATTAGAAGCTCATTTGGCTTCATGAAAAATATCATTCAGAGCTACCTGAGACACATTACCGACCAACTAAGAATATAAGGTCCTTTCTTTGAACCTATGTTCCAACACCGTGATACTACGACCAAATGTTGTATGTATCTCGTTATGCTGGATTAGTATCATCTGGTTCACAAAATCTCAACCCGTAACCAAATCACCCCTGTTGTTTCCCAACCAGTTCTTCATACAAGTATGAGCAGACTCAACTCGGTTTGTTGTTGTATTTCTGATATGCATAACCTCATCGGTTCAAGCACAAACAATCTTCTCTTTACATGATCAAGTATTGTGCTTTCAACATATTTTAATAGATCGAGATATTTCACGCAAATATTCTTGAATTGTAAAACAAGATCAACATATAGCTCTTTTGTAGATGCATTTAGCATAACATTCCATGGATCCATAATTTTATCCATAATGACGCCCGCCTTGACCAGTTTTCCATCTTCACCTGCAATTTGTTTTGTCCCCACCGCGGGTTTAACCCGACTTCTCACGTTTTTAGTAATATGGTACCTACAAAGTAAGGTGCAAGAAGTAGGAAATACAGTTACAACCAAATTCATTAAGGTTGTATCTCGGTCGATAACAATGACTTTCGACACATCTTCTTGATCCTTCAACATTGACCTACAAACCTCTAAAGCCCATGCAAATTTGTCCTCTTTTTTCGCATTCTAGGAATGCAAAACCAACATAATACATCTTCTCAGTCGACGTAACACCAACACTTTATAACAATGGAAGCCTGTATTTGTTGGTCTTATATGTTGAATCAATTATGAGCACGGTTATAAACATATTGAACAACTTAATGGAATCATGACGAGTCCAATAAATATCTCGTACAGTTACTTTATCATTACCTCGTTGGTACCTAAAAACATAATTGTTTTTATCAAGAAGTTTCAAGAGGTGTTACATTTCGGTTCGATCCCCCGAGGTTGCTAATTTGGATTTATAGTTGATCTGAACAAGTGATCAGAATTGGAGATGACCGTAACGGTTGATGATCCTTCGAGAATGTTGATGTTGAGGAGGGGGTGGTGTACCTGCAAGGAACTCTGATGCTAAAGTAAGCAAATGTTCAAGTAAAAGGATAGAAAATATTAGGGTTTTGAGTGTAAGAAAGTGATACCTTGCCCTTAAAGATATGAGGGTTTATATAATGAACATATAAGGATTCTCATTGGTTGTTATATTTGGGCCGAGATACGCGAATCCACAAATATAGTCGTTCTAGCTGACTAAGTCAAGGTCGAACAGATATGCCCGTAACTAGCCGTTATGTCGAGCATGAATGACATAACGGGCACAGTTTACGGCGGGATAAGCCGTGGATTAGCTCAACCTATGTTGAGCAGAGTATATGCGATGCGGGCAACTAGAAGCACTAAATACACCGTTGAGGCCTGACAGGTCGTTGTAATTAAGGGAGGAACGACCTTCCCAAAAGCTTTTGGGCAGTCCAGAACAGTACCCCCCAAGTCATCGCCTCTTCTTGCGGAGGTGGTGACTTGACTTCGAAGAGAGTATCAGAGGTCGTTTCATCTGGGGAGATGGGGAGTTGTCGAGGAAGCGAAAGGTTCGAGATATTGGAAGGATTCTCGCTTATGTGGCCTCCAGTCGTGTGCAATGATGGCTTGGTAGACCTAGGGACTAGGGTGTAATGATGGATCCCCTAGGTTTTCTAGGTGCGTTCCTGTACACGTGCGGGATGGAGACCTATAAAAAGAGGGAAGACTAGTCATTCGAGAACTTTTCCTTCGCTTGAACCTTGTAACAAGGTGGGAGAATTGACTTGTTTGTTTTGCGTTTGATCGCAAATGTTGCGGATAGCAAGAGTCGCCACCGACTTTTCTTTTATCCAATTAAGGGAAGGCGAAAAGAACAGGAAAAGACCTTCGTTTAGATTCTGAGTAAGGGAGTTGGTTATGAAAAGGGAAGGTATTAGCACCATTTCCATCCGTTGTTATCTACGGGCTCTTAATTGCTTTAGCTCACTTTTGAAATTTGCTTTCTGTGTGTTTGAAAATGTTTTTGAAAAGGCATTTCGCTTTGACTTCGTAATGATTCATGCTGGAATGTATACGAAGTGTTTGGAAATGTTTTGTTTTGAAAAAATTTTGAGAAAAATGTGAGTTGTAAAAAGGAATTTGAGCAAGCAAAAGACACTTATTACCTACTCAGAACGGTCGTTTCCGTGTTATTTTGCTTTCCTTTAGAATAGCGTTATCCATACCATTAGTTGGTAGGTAACCCTATTCGTTGGATGTAAAGGGACATTCGAAGGGACATCGGATGGTCATAGAAGGCATCTTGTAGGAGTATCCTAGCACATTTGTAGGGACGATCATCAATTTTCGTAGGCAACAATCGAGGGACGAGATCATGTATTCGTAGGCAACATCGAGGAACTATGATCTTTTAAGTCGAAGGGACTGTGATGATATTTCGTAGGCAACCGTGCTAAGATACCCCCACGTTCGAGGGACTTGACCATTTATAAGGCAACAAGAGAGAATAACCTAAAGGGTGCATGTGTGAGAAGAGTGTATTGTTTTCAGATATTTATCTTGTGATTAGTGATCTATGTTGTTTTTAATCTTGCCATACATGCCTAGTTACTAGCAGTTAATAGGTGCGGAAAATAAATTGCGGAAATGTAAAGGGTCCTACGATATTACATGGCTTTGGGGTAGATACATAATAGGAGGTGCGGAAAGTAAAGTGCGGAAAATAAAATCCTACGCTATTACATGATAAAAAATTGCGACCTATACAACCTTTTTAGAATTTAAAATGCGAGAAACATAAATAGCGGAAAGGAAAACTAACCCTAATATTTTTGTATTTTTTGAAATATGAGTTTATGTGAAAATAACCTAAGTCTAGTTGATTTTAATTAAAAATAAGAAAATATTAGTGAATACTAACCTAAATTAATTAATTAAAATAAGAGAAAACATTAGTGAAGGTTGTCTAATTAATCCTAAATTAATTAACCTAATTACTAATTAAATTAATTAATTACTAAAATAGTAAAATAAGAAAATATGGAAAAAATAAAATAAAAACGTTGGAGAGCTTCTAATAGAAGCCATCCCAGAAGCTGGAGCTTCTGGGAGTTCCTTTGCTTGAGGTACCCAGAAGTTGGCACTTCTTGGGTTTCGGTGTTGACGCGCGGAGCTCGGGGTTTGGGTGGAAGGGTCCTGGGGACTTTGGATCTGGGGCGTCCAGAAGCTGGAGCTTCCGGGGCTTCACGTCTGGGACCATCCAGAAATTGGAACTTCTGGAGGAATTTTGCGTTGGGAGATTCAGAAGTTGGCACTTCTGATGCTGATGAGGCCTAGAAGTGGAGCTCGGTCTTGGTGACGCCGGTTGGCACGGAAGAGATCCGTGTGGAGCTTATGGGGCGTGGCTTCTGGCAATCTGGAAACCTGCAAGGCAAAACAGAAAAATATTGCAAAAGGTGGGGTTTGAACCCACGACCTGATAGGGAGAATGACATAGTGCGCGCAAGGTTAACCGCTGGGAGGTGATACATCCATTCATTCTTCTGGACCTGTAAATATGTAAGGGTTGACAGCTTCGGGATCAGAATCACCGGGATGGTGCTCCAATCATCTTCTCCGGTTGGCATCAAACTTCAAAAACCTGTAAAATGCGTCAATTTATGAAAAGTATAAGCCTAGATTGACTATATAGAACCCTACGAACATGATGGTAAGGTTTGTTTGTCCTAAAACGGCTTGTATCGTGGGAACCGAATCTTCACTAAGTTCATGCCCTAACAATGGCATCTAGTGATTTATGCGTCAAAACTTGTGGAGGATGGATCAAACCTGTTCTAAAAGACTTCATGAACACATTAGCATAGTCAAATATCAATAAAATAGGGTAACAAGCAAAATACGATTTCAAAAAAAATATGAATATGGATGCTTGTGAATGGCACGATTTAGCATGTTCTAGCCATGGATTATGATCCATTCTTACCCTACTGCACCTCAGGAACAAGAATCAATGCTTGAAAGCTCTTGAATCTGGCTGGAAGTTGGAATACGATTTGGCCAACTTTTGAGAAATTTTGAGAATTTTTAGGGTTTTGCAAGAGGCTGGCAGCACGTGAGAGAGGTGTCTAAAAGATCTTCTGATCTTGTAAGAAAGCTAGATATTTATAGATGAGTGGAATTAGGTCAAGGCATTAAGAGAAAATATTCTCCTTAAATGGAGAATATTTGATTTGAAAAATTGCACAAAATCTTTCCAAATTTTCTCAATCTTCTTGCACGAAATTGACAGCTTGTAATGAGCTATCTTGGACCCCAAGCCATGCAAATATCCAACCCAACTTGCCTTATCTTTTATTTTTGTATTTTATTTAATTAAATTTGAATTTAAGCTATTAAATTCAAAAATAAATAAATAAATGAGGTAGAGGGCATGGCATGCTGCATAGTAGTCATGGATAATCTCATGATCAAGTTTAAATCATAAAATCTTAGGCCCATTTGGAAATTTTTTGCTTTTGCAAGGTATTTTTCCTCATGCACCTCCTAAAAAATGCCCAACTTGCACAATTTGTATCTTGCTCAATTTTCAACATTTTTGGGCATTCTTGGACTTTTTTAGAAAGCTCAAGATGTCTTCTAAATAGCCTTTTTGGTTTCATCTTCATTGGAGTTTTCATGCTGATGGACACGTCTTTGCAAAAAGATGACTTTTGTTGACTTTTCTAGAAGCACCTGTAATGTCTTGATCCATATCTTTCAAATGAAGTATTTTCTGCCCAAGCTTGTGAATGAAGTTATAGAGAATTGAATTCTCTTCAAAATGAGATTTGGTGGAGAAATTTTTGATGAAGTATGTAAATGTTATGCTTGGTCAAAGTTCTGTTGACTTTTATCTAGAGAAGCCCTAATTTGGAAACTTTGACTTTTGATCAGATCTTGACTTTTCTTGAGGAATCATGATCAACCCTTGATCAAATGATGAATATTACCTCAAAATGTTGATGTTGACCAAAAATTATGAAGTTTGATTGTATGTTGACTACAGTTAACTTTTTGTCCAACATAGTTGACTTTCAGCTATCCGAGCAATTAGATGAGTAATTTGTACTTGTAAGGCATGAAACTTGACATGGTGGTCCCTTGAGGCATATGATGAGGTATTATAACCACTTGAAGCATGGGAAACATATTTTGACTTAAGAGGAGCAAAACCGTAGTTTGGGTTGGTTGCTTAGGAGAGGGTTTGTCTGGTCAACCCTTGTGAAATCCTTGAGAACTGAGATATGAATTGTCTTGAGAAGTAGGAGGGGAAATTTTGGGGTATAACAGTTGCCCCTGTTCAATCTTCTTGTACTGGAAGGGTTAGACTGACATGCTTGCCTTTCGTGACCTGAAAGTAGAAGATGATTGAACACTCGAGTACACCTGAAAATTTGCACTCGCTGTTGTATAGAACAGGATCGTTAGTTGATGATGCGCAGGAATGGGCTTATAGATGCCATTTGGAGATGCTGAATTCTGGAGAGTGAGTCGTACGCTAGACTCTGTGTCTGTCTTTGAATCGGAGATGGGCTTAAAGATGCCATCCAGGTCGATGAAGATGTATAGTCGGAGATGGGCTTAAAGATGCCATCCGGGGTGCTTGATAGTAAGAGAGAGTCAGAATAAACCTTTGTCTTGGCTATTTCTGAGATGAATACTCCGTAATCTGTTGCTTGGACATGGCCCCTCAGATAATTATCCCGTCTTGTTTCGGGCATTAATCTTTGACCTTTTGTCTGGAAAACGAACTTTTACCTGCAGGGGAGATAAAATCTTGACAGGATATGGTTAGTCCTATGTAGATTATGATGCATGATAATGTATGGTAATGTTACTATGATGTATGCATACGTTATGAATTTTATGCAGATGTATAAATTTCAAAACATATCCATCTTAAAGAAGATAGAAGCGTTCTATTGGTATTTCAAAACATATCCATCTTGAAGAAGATAGGAGTGTTATGCTGGTATTTCAAAACATATCCATCTTGAAGAAGATATGAGTGTTCTGTTGGAGACCTCTGACGCTCACTTAGGGGCGAAATTGTTGAAGAAAAAAAAACCTGGCTGGGAGAAAAAAGATGCTTCAGATTCCTCCGATGCACTATCTGACCAAATCTTGAGTCGGGATATTAATGTTGTTGGAAGAATAGCAACGATCGAGAGATACTCGACTGGGGGTCTTGTGCCTAGGCCTTGGCTGAGGATGATGTGAAGTGTCATAATCTGCCATTGTTTGATCATGGCGTGACGACGCTGATAGGGCCATTAAAGCTTGACGAGGCCTGTAGGATCATTTGAATCTGGTAGGATCACTTGAGGTGATGAATCTGATAGGATCACTGCTCGGGAAATAATGTGATAGAGTTGAAGCTTGATGAAGCTGTTAGGATCACTGCTCGGGGACTAATGTGATGATGTTTGAAGCTGATGTAGCTGATATGATCACTGCTCGGGGACTAATGTGATGAAGTTTGATAGGATCACTGCTCAGGGACTAACGTGATGACTTGAGAATATAGATAAATTAATAGGATCACTGCTTGGGGACTAATGTGATGAAGTATTAGAATACTTTGGGAGAAGATTTACTCTTGTAGTTAGAGTGATGTCTATGTGGGGATTGATGTTCTTGTGAAAGTGACTCTGTGGGGAAGCATTAGTGACTTTGGTCGTCATCTCAATTCCTAGAGTTTGTAGTAATTGCTTGTCTCTGTTCATCTTTCGTATGTTTGTGAACAAAATTTTTATTGTGAGATGCATATAATCATTCAAAACAATCATTGGACTTTATGTAAACAACAATAAAAATTAACATTGTAACAGAAAGGGAATTTGCATGAAATTTTGAAAAGTGGCGTAGGGTCAGACAATTTGTATACAAGAGACAAATATCCTAGTAAGAGGAAATTGTCAGAATAGTAAAAATCTACGTGGAAATAATCTTGTTGAGTTTCAACTATGCTATTGCTCATATATTTCCGACTATCTCATCTCCTTGATGTCAAAAGAAAGTGATTGAACTGATTTGCGCCATTCGAATCTTGAAGCTGATAGTAGTGTAGCCTGTAAGCAGGTGATCTAGACGAGACATAGTCGTACGCTTAAATCCCTAACTTTTGCCTAGACCGCCCTTTCGGGTTTTCAGTCTACCAGGATACCCTTTTTTGCCCAAGCCGCCTTTACAGGTTTTCGACTTGCCGGGTGTACACTTTTGTATATGTATCCTTAACTTTTGCCCGAACCTTTTGGTTCGCCAGGGTGCCCTTATTTTTTCCTAGGCCAGTCGACCTAGCGGGTCTCATTTATGCGTAATATTTTTTGACTATGTCTGCGTTCACAGGGTGTGGAAAGTCTTCTCCATCCTTGATGCTAAGAATCATAGCTCCGCCGGAAAATACTGTTTTGACTACAAATGATCCCTTATAGGTGGGAGTCCATTTGCCCCTGGGGTCACCTTGTGGAAGGATGATGCGCTCGACTACTAGATCACCGACTTGGTAGACTCGGTGCTTGACTTTCTTGTTGAATGCTCTGATCATTCACTTTTGATAGATCTGTCTGTGGCAGATGGATGCGAGCCGCTTTTCGTCGATCAAGTTAATCTGGTCGAGGCGAGTCTGGACCCATTCGTCTTCGCCTAGCTCTGCGTCCTGGAGGACTCTGGTTGAGGGTATCTGAACCTCGATGGGTAGGACAGCTTCCATACCGTATACAAGAGAGAAGGGGGTTGCCCCTGTAGATGTTCGCACTGTGGTGCGGTAACCATGGAGAGAAAATGGCAACATCTCATGCCAATCTTTGTAGGTCATTGTCATCTTCTGTATGATCTTCTTGAGATTCTTGTTGGCGGCTTCCACTGCGCCATTCATTTTTGGCAGGTATGGAGAAGAGTTGTGATGCTTGATCTTGAACTGCGTGCAGAGTTCGGTGATCATTTTGTTGTTGAGGTTGGTACCATTGTCTGTTATAATCATTTTAGGGACGCCATACTAACAGATGAGATTATGCTTGATGAATCGAGCCACAACATTCTTGGTAACAGATACGAACGAGGCTGCTTCTACCCATTTGGTAAAGTAATCAATGGCAACAAGGATGAAACGATGTCCATTGGAAGCGGTAGGTTTGATCTCTCCAATCATGTCAATGCCCCACATTGCAAAAGGCCATGGAGCGGTCAGAACATTCAGTAGCATTGGAGGTATGTGTACTCTATCCGCGTATATCTGGCATTTGTGACAAGATCGAGCATGGCGGTGGCAATCAACTTCCATTGTGGACCAATAGTAACCTGTTCTCAGAATCTTTTTAGCCATCGTATGTCCACTGGAGTGGGTACCAAATGCGCCTTAATGTAACTCTTCCATGATTCGTTCCGCTGTTTTCTAGTCTACACAGCGGAGTAAGCACAAATCGTGATTGCGCTTGTATAAGATGTCGTTGCTGAGGAAGAATTTGGATGCGAAAATTCTTAAGAACTTCTTGTCATTGACAGATGCCCCTGTGGGATATTCCTGAGTCTCGAGATACCTCTTCACTTCATAGAACCAAGGTTTCTCTTCTGTATCAAGTTCACAACAGTATGCTGGTTCGTCAAACCTTTCGATGATTATTTGGGGAGCTTCGTTGTCCCATCTAACTTTGAACATAGATGACATGGTAGCTAATGCGTCTGCCAATTGATTCTCTTCTCGTGGGAGGTGATCGAAAGTGATTTCTTCAAAGTAAGGGATCAGACTTAGAACATGCTCTCGATATGGGATGAGATTCAGATGTTTCGTATCCCAATCGCCTTTAATCTGACTGATCACCAAAGCTGAGGCTCCATACACTTGCAAGAATTTGAATAGCAACTTTGATACCCATGATGCACGCTTCGTATTCGGCCATGTTATTAGTGAAACTGAAACAAATTTTGGCGGTGAAAGGCGTGTGCCCATGTAGGAGATGTAATGATGGCGCCAATGCCATTGCCAACTGCGTTTGAGGCTCCATCAAAGACCATGGTCCATCGAGATTCTGGTTCAGGTCCTTCGTCTGGTCCTGGTTCTTCGCAATCAGTAACTAGCAAGACATCTTTGTTTGGAAACTCGAAATGCATAGACTGATAGTCATCTATGGCTTGATGAGCCAAATGATCGGCTACTACACTCCCCTTGATCGCCTTCTAAATAGTATACTGGATGTCGTATTCGGTCAAGATCATTTGCCATCTTGCTATTCTTCCGGAGAGAGCAGGTTTCTCAAATATGTATTTTATCGGATCCATCTTGGAGATCAACAAAGTAGTGTGAGTCAACATATACTGTCTTAGTCGGCGAGCAGCCCAAGCCAAAGCGCTGCAAGTTTTCTCGAGTTGTGAGTACCTTGTTTCATAATCGGTAAACATTTTGCTAAGGTAGTATATTGCATACTCTTTTCGACCAGGCTCGTCATGTTTCCCCAACACACACCCCATTGAGTTCTCTAATACTGTGAAGTACATGATAAGAGGTCTTCCTTTGGCAGGCGACATCAGGATAGGAGGATTCTGTAGGTACTCCTTAATTTTGTCAAAAGCTGTCTGGCAATCGTCGTTCCATTCCACTACTTGACCTTTCTTCAATAACTTGAAGATTGGCTCACAAGTAGCAGTTAGATGTGCAATAAATCTGGCGATGTAGTTTAATCATCCTAGGAAACCTCTGACTTCCTTCTCAGTACGTGGCGCTGGCATTTCTTGAATAGCTTTAACCTTGGCAGGGTCAACTTCAATACCTTTACCACTGACAACAAATCCCAGGAGTTTACCGGATCTGACTCCGAAGGTGCACTTGTTAGGATTAAGTCTTAGTCTGTACTTTTTCAGTCTATCAAACATTTTTCGTAAATGATCAAGATGCTCTTCTTTAGTTTGTGATCGAGCTATCATGTCGTCGACGTAGACCTCTATCTCGTGATGAATCATGTCATGAAATAAAGCTACCATGGCACATTGGTATGTGGCGCCTGCGTTCTTCAGTCCGAACGGCATGACCTTGTAGCAGAATGTGCCCCATTGCGTAACGAAAGTAGTCTTTTCCATGTCTTCGGGAGCCATTTTGATCTGATTGTAACCGGAGAAACCATCCATGAAGGAGAAAACCTTGTGTTGAGCGATGTTGTCAACCAGAACATCAATATAAGGAAGTGGAAAATCGTCTTTCGGACTTGCTCTGTTCAGATCTCTGTAGTCCATACACATCCGCACTTTACCATCTTTCTTAGGTACGGGCACTACGTTTGCAACCCACTGTGGATAAGAAGTAACGGCTAGGAAACCGGTGTTGAACTGTTTCATAACTTCGGCTTTGATTTTCTCTGACATCTCAGGACGCATACGAAGAACTTTCTGCTTCACAGGGAGAAAACCTTCTTTCGTTGGTAGTCGGTGTACCACAATGTCAATGTCTAAACCTGGCATGTCTTCGTAGGACCAAGCAAAAATCTCGATGTAGTCTCGCAGCATCTGGACCAATATCTATTTGACACTACTCTCAAGACCTGCTCCTATCTTGATTTCTTTTTTGTCTCTATCAGTACCTAGATTCACAACCTCGACTGGCTCTTCGTGCGGTTGTATGACCCGTTCTTCTTGCTGTAGTAGTCTGACAAGTTCTCCTGGCACTTCGTAATCTTCCTCACCTTCGTCTTCGGCTTGGTAGATCGGATTATCGAAGTCATATTTAGCAATAGCAAAGCTGTTATCAACGAGATTCAGAGTGAATCTACAGTGTACCATGTGGGTGTGTGTAAGAACACGTAGCTTTTTGAAGGGGTAATAAAGTAAAAGAAAGGAAATAGCAAAGTACTTGAATGCAAAAGTCCAATGATTTTATTGAATGAAAATATGCAAATGACAAATAATAACCCTCACAAATGAGTCGTGATGCCCCGGGCAAGGCACTAGGCTTTTAAGTTTATTGTTCAAAGCGTAAATAATGAAAAGCATAACATAAAACAAAAAGCAATTACTCCTGTCTAAAGGAGATTGGTATGACGTCTTCGGTTTTCCAATTGCTAAGTCCGGTTTCTAGAGTTGGGAAGATCCATTTGCTGATGTCGAAGTTGCTGTCGTCATCTTCTATAGCATGGACTCCATTCTTGTTGATGCGGAAAGGGAGTTTGCCGGCACGTTCGCGATGTATCATCTTCTGACCCTTGGTGGTGAAGCCTAAACCAGTCTTGTCAAATTTGAAAGGAAGATCAGGGAGCTGACCCCAAATAGTACGACCTTTTTCTTCAACTGCCGCTTGGGCATCTTTCAGTGAGGCCATTTTGGGTGGAACTTTAGTAACTTCAGGAGTGACAGGAGAGTCAACAGGCATGACTCGTGGTATAGCTTCGAAAGCTTGAGAGGGAGTTTCGATAAATTCACCTTCCATTTCGAGATATCAGAATGACTGCAGATGGCTTACCATATATTCTTCTTCATCGCATACCGTAACGATTTTTCCCTTCACTGGGTACTTCAGCTTCTGATGCAAGGTAGAGGTAACAGTGCCTGCCCCATGTATCCAAGGACGTACAAGCAGGCAAGAGTAAGCTGGACGAATGTCCATGACAAAGAAAGTGGAGTCAAAAGTTTGGGAACTGACTTTAACAGGCAGGATGAGCTATCCAAGCACTGTTCGTTTAGAACCGTCGAAAGCTCTTATAATCATGTCGCTGGGCTTCAAGACCACTCCTTGAACATCAAGTCGATCGAAAGCGCTTTTTGGTAGAATGTTTAGAGCAGAACCAGTATCCACCAACACGTGAGACAACGTTGTGCCCTTGCATTCAATGGAGACGTGCAAGGCTTTGTTGTGTTTCCTTCCGGCAGGAATCAAATCAGCATCAGAGAAGCTTAAACCATTGTTGACAGTCAGGCTAGTAATACACCCTTCAAATTGATCAGCAGTAGTGTCTTGCGGTATGTGAGCATTCTTCAGAAACTTTACCAAGGCTTTAGCATGAGCCTCAGAGCATAGTGGTAGAGCTAACATGAATATTTTGGACGGAGTTTGTCCCAACTGTTTTACAACATTGTAGTCGCTCTTCCTGATGATCTTCAGGATTTCCTCCATTTCTTGCTTGGAGGTGTCCTTAGCAACTTCCCTTGGTACTTCTGTATGAGCAGGATGAGTTACTGGTTCTTTCCCTCTAGCTTCGGGAATTGGTTCGATAGCTGGAATGCGAGCTAGCGTCGCAGTGTCTTTTGGAGGAGAGATCTCTGGAGAAAATACTCTTCCGGTTCTGGTCATCTTGATTGATCCGATGATGTTGTCGATGTCAGGATTGGTAGCTTCAGCTGCAATGTCTTCAATAGTCAAAGGTTCTTGCTTGACGCCATGATAGTAAACTTCAGCTCCATAATTCCAAGGTATAGCTTATTGGTGGCATATGGAACTGGTCTGGGAGAGGTAATAATGATAGGTGCCACTCTAGGCGCGGGATCGACAGGGGTGATCCTTATAATGTTTACATCAGCATAGCCTTTTGGGAAATCATCTCCCCATCCGATTGCCTTGACATCTTTGATAGGAATCTTGTAACTTTCTGGAGCGGTATATTTCACCATGAAATCGAACTTTCCACTTGGCTGCCCCAAGGTGTCCCAGACTTCTGGTTCGACTTTGCTCACGTCTTCAATCTCCAGGTTCTTAGAAATGTCTTCGCACAGATTCTCCACAGATGGGGGTTTCAGAAATATTACTTCGCGGCTGTCCATCATGCGTTGAATACGTCTTCTCAACCAGGCACATCCGTCAGATTTAGATGCACACCAACGACAATCATCCGAGCATCCTGGGAATACACCGGCTTGTAGCAAGTCTTTCTTGACAGTCATCCGAAGAATAATCAACTTATTCACATCATAAACATAAGAATATTCATCAATAGCATTGGAACCTTTACCATGATCAGGCATGGGTGTATTGATCACATTCGGAGTCTCGACAAGAGGGTCGAATTCAATTTCTCTGGCTTCAATCATGTCTTGGATTTTGTTTTTTAGAGCCTAACAGTTGTCAGTGTCGTGCCCTGGGCTGTTGGAGTGGTATGCACACTTTGCATTAGGATTGTACTTCGGAGAGGAAGTGTTGACGTGCTGAGGAGAATCCCTCAAAGTAATCAACTCTGCCTTCAACATGTGTTGCAATGCTTGAGACAATGGCATGTTGATCTTCATAAACTATTTTCGTGGCGTGTTCTGGTTACGTGCGTTGTCTCATTGAGGTTGCACTGGTGTAGGATTGGAGATCACGACTGCCCCCACAGATTGAGTACGATCAGCTTTGACACGGCTTTTCTGACCATACACAACATTGGCTTCTTTCTTACCACCAAAAGATCTTTTCGCAGCATTTGATGATGATTCTACCTGAATCTTCCCGCTCTCGATTCCACCTTCGATGCGCTCACCTGTCAATATCTGCTCGGTGAATTCGGCTGAAGAGTTTCCAATTAGATGATTGAAGAACGGGCATGTCAGTGTTCCCATAAACATATCAACCAACTCCCTATTGGACAAGGCTGGCAAAACTCTGCCTGCTAAATCTCTCTGTTTCTGAGCATATTCTTTGAACTTCTCATCACGACCCATAGACATGCTTTGTAGCTGCATGCGGGTGGGTGCCAATTCAGCATTATACTGGTACTGCCTGTAAAAAGCATCTGCTAAGTCATTCCAGGTGTGAATGTGGGTACTCTCTAACTGATAATACCACTCCAACTGAGTTCCGGATAAACTTTCTTGAAAGAAATGAATCCATAACTTCCTGTCCTCAGTGTGAGGATGAATCTTCTGAACATAGGACTTCAGATGCAGTTTTGGACAAGAGACGCCATCATACTTGGCAAAGGTAGGAACCTTGAATTTGCGGGGAATTACTACGCCAGGAACAAGACTCAGATCATCAAAATTCTGACCGAACATTTTTAGATTTTCCACAACATTTAGACGGTCTTCGAGTTGCTTATACTTGTCGTCATCAGGAGAGTACTGCTCACTCGTATAGTCTTCATCTTCGTTTTCAGACCCATGACGGCTTCCTTCGCTTTTCTTGACACTTCCATCGGTTTCACCACTCTTGTCTGAGATTTCAACCCGACTGACCACCCTAGCTGGACCCTTGTGATGTCTTCCCATGTTGAGGATACCAATGGTCTTCTTCTTTCTGGTGCTGAGCTTCTTCAGGTCTTTCTGGCCTTCTGTAATACGGTGAACTGACTTTGTAGGATTTTTGTATCCAAATGTGCGGATAGCAAGAGTCGCCACCGACTTTTATTTTTATCCAATTAAGGGAAGGTAAAAGTAAAAAAGACCTTCGTTAGATTCGAGTTCGGGAGAATGGTTATGAAAAGGGAAGGTATTAGCACCCCTTTCCATCCGTAGTTATCTACGGGCTCTTAGTTGCTCTAGATCACTTTTTAAAATTGCTTTCTGTGTGTTTGACAAAGATGTTTTGAAAAAAGGCATTTCGCTTTGACTTTGTAATGACTCGTGTAGGAGTGTATACAAAGTGTTCGGAAATGTTTTGTTTTGAAAAGAATTTGAACTTTGAAAAAAGTGTGGTGTGAAAAGCATTTGATAGAGCAAGCAACTAAAAGACTTATTTACCCACCGAATTGGTCGTTTTGTTGTACTTCTACATTCCTTTAGAATAGCGCTAGCCATACCATTAGTTAGTAGGTAGCTCCATTCGTTGGATGTAAGCGGGACATTCGAAGGGACATCGGATGGTCATAGAAGGCAACTTGTAGGAAGTATCCTAGCACATTCGAAGGACTATCATCATTTTCGTAGGCGACAATCGAGGTCAAGATCATGTATTCGGAGGCGACATCGTGGGTCTTATGATCTTTGTATCGAAGGGACTATGATGATTTGTTTGGAAGGCAACGGTGCTAGAATACCTCTACGTTCGAGGGACATGACCATTTTGAATCGAAAGGCATCGAGAGAGAATTACCCTAAGGGGTGCGTGTGTGAAAGAAGTGTGTTGATTTCAGAATATGTATCTTGAAAATTAGTGGGCTATGTTCAATTTTAGTCTTGCCATACACGCCTAATTACTAGCAGTTTATAAGGTACAGAAAGTAAAATGCGGAATGTAAAATGCGGAAAGGTAAATGTCCTACGCTATTACATGGCTTTGGGGCAGATACATAATTTAAAATTGCGGAAAATAAAAACCTAATTTAAACTATTACATCCCATAGACAGTTACATTATTTGGAAAAATAAAACAGTAAAAGAAATTGTCTGAATCGGATCAACCTGCATAAGAAGAAGAAATCGGAAAATGCAATATGAATCGAACAAGAGAAAGATGTTAGAAAAAATGCAAATTTTAATATGAGAAAATTATTACATGCTGGAAATAATATAAATAAACTAAAATAATTTTTTGGGATTTTTTAGATGCAATTTGGTAATTTAAAATGAATTAAAAGTAATTAAAATGCAAAATTATGAATAAAAATAAATATGCATGCAAAAGTATATTTTTTAATTTTATAAATTAAATAAAGGTTTTCTGAAAATAAATGAAAAAAAGAATAAATATTTGATGAGTTTTTTAATGCATAAATAAAAATATGAAGTTAATTAAAATAACATGCAAATATTAAAATAAATTGGAAAATAGAAAAAATATGAAAAGTTTGAAGTTTTGAGAAAAGAAAACAAGAACCGGTCTCAAGGAGGTTCGAACTGGAGAGCATCTGGCCACAGGAAATGCCTTAACCACTAGGCCACGTTGCATCTGGTGTTCTGAAGTTGAAAATCAATGACATATATGTGTAAACGTGTCACTGATTATTTTGAAATTAAAACACAGTCAGCGCGCGGGCCCCATTGGGAAAGGAAAGAGCGAATCGGAATGAGCCATTATGCCACGCACGCGGTCAATCGGAGTCAACCGGTCCAAGCCAGTCAGCGACGCCGGAGCCCTAGCTCCGGTCGTCTTCTCCGGCAACGACGATCCTCAAACCTGCGAAATACGAAAATTACAAGCAAAAAGAAGACCTAGTCCACCTATTTCGACCCTTCTGGTTTCAATGGCGGTGTCGGTTTTGGCTGAATCGGCTTGTACAAGCCGGTTCGAAGCTTTCCAGTTTGGAAACCCTAAGCATGGCATCTCACGTTTTGAACGTTCAAACTCCATAGCGATTGCCCAGATCGGTTCCTTGGCATCTCATAAGCACATTAGAAGCATTAAAATCAATTGAAACACACGAATATTAAAAATGCAAAATCAAGAAAATTTGGAATATGTATGCATGTACAGGGCTCGATTCAGCTTGCTTTAATCCATGGCAAGAGCGTGTACTTACTCAAACTTACCTCCTGAAGACAATGGAGTGGTTTTTGAGGGCTGAAAACGGCTGGAGTTTGAAATTCGATTTTCTCCAATTCTTGAAAATATTTTGGCAAAATAAGGGTTTGGCTTGAGCTAGGGTTTCGTGTTGCTGCTTGTACACAATGCTGGGCATTTATAGAGGAAGTTTGGATGGCAAAAGAGTGGAAAAAAGATTGCTCCATCAATGTGCAAATATTTTCTTTGAAAATAAAATCAAATATTGAAGAAAATATGATTTTCTCATCAATGCCATGGCTTGCACGAATTTGGTAAGTGTATTGGGCCTTCTTGGATATTAAGAAAGATATAAATCCAACTTAATTGAAAAAATAACCTAATTTTCATATTTTACATAATTTATTTTTGAATTAAATGTTATAAAATTCAAATATAAATCACAAAAATAGAAAATTACCAATGCCAAGCATTTATGGGTCAAGAATATTGTCATGAACAAGTTTGGATCAAAAGATTATAGGCCCATTTGGAAAATTTTGCATTTTGACCAAAATGTCCTTTTGTGCAATTGTCCAAAATTGCCCAACTTCTGAATAGTGTATCTTGCTCAATTTTCCACATTTTTGAGTGTTCTTGGACTTTTTGGAAATCTCTAAGAGTCCTCTAAACAATGTCTTTGGTTTCATCTCAATTGGAGTTACCATGCTCAATATATCTTCAAAACAAAAAGTTGACTTTTTGTTGACTTTGAAAATGACCTGTAATGTTTTGAGCTATACCTCTCAAATGAAGCACTTTTTGGACATTCTTGTGAGACATGAAGTTGTAGAAAATTGAATTTCCTTCAAAACAAGAGGTGGTGGAAAATTTTTTGAGAAAGTATGAGAAAGTTATGATCACCAAAGTTCATTGACTTTTCACCTAGAAACCCTAATTTAGAAAGTTTGACTTTTGAGCAAATCTTGAGTTTTCTTGATGAATCATGATCAACCCTTGATCAAATGATGAATGTAACTTCAAAATGAGGATGTTGACCAAAAATCATGAAGTTTGATGTATGTTGACCACGTTGACTTTTGTCCAATACAACTGATTTTCAACCATCTGAGCAATTGTCTGAGGAAACTTGACTTGTAAAGCTTGAAACTTGACATGGAGAATCTTTGAAGCATATGAGGAGGCATGAAGGCCATTGGAGATGTTGGAAGTTCATCTTGACTTGAGAGATACCAAACCCTAGTTTGGGTTGATTGTCTAGGAGAGAGTTTGTCTGATCAACTCTTGAGGAATCCTTGAGCATAGATGTATGAAATCTCTTGAATAGATGGAGGGAAAATTTTGGGGTATGACAGCTGCCCCTGTTCAATCTTCTTGTACTGGAGGGTTAGATTGACATGCTTGTCTTTCGTGACCTGGAGGTAGAAGATGATTGAACACTCGAGTACACCTGAAAATTTGCACTCGCTGTTGGTGGATGATGCGGGAATGGGCTTACAGATGCCATTTGGATACTTCGCTGGAGGATGAGCCGTACGCTAGACTCGAGAATGTTGATAGGAGAATTGACGGAGATGGGCTTAAGATGCCATCTGGAAAGATCGATGCTGGGGAGTGAGCCATACGCTAGGCTCTGTAGTCGTTCCTGGAAGGAGCATGGAGATGGGCTTAAGATGCCATCCGGAGGTAGTCCTACGTTAGACTTCGTGTTCATTTTGAATGAAGTTATTGGTTTGTATTGATTTTTAACCATATATGCAGCATTCTGAAAGTGAAGCACTGTTGATAAGTAGTCGGAGATGGGCTTAAGATGCCATCCAAGGCAAGCGAGTCGACGCTAGACTCTAGTTCTGTTGATAATAAGGAATCGAATAAATCTTCGTCTGATTACTCGAGGGAATAGTAGTTGGCAAAATGTGGATAGCTTCCTGTTGTGCATCGGTGTTGATCCATTGCACATTATCGGAGGATAACCGAGGCGGTCTTCGGATAGTTTTCCGTCGATTCGGGCTTAATCTGGACCATCGTCGGAGGACAACCAAGGGCGGTCTTTCGATAGTTTTCCGTCGATTCGGGCTTAATCTGGACTGTCGTCGGAGGACAACCAAGGCGGTCTTCGATAGTTTTCCGTCGATTCGGGGCTTAATCTGGACTGTTTGCGTCGAAGGTATTACTGTTTGGAGAAAACAAGAGGAACTTTGATAGAATATTTGTTAGTCTTATGCAAAGTATGATGCATGACAGTGTATATGAATGACATATGCATGAATTATGACTTTATGAGAAATGTATGAATGATAGATGTTGTGGTATTTCAAAACATATCCATCTTGAAGAAGATGCGGATGTTCCGTTTGAGGATTTCTGACTTCTGCTTGGGGAACTGAGTAGGTGAGAACTCCGCTTTTGAAAGAGAAGAAAGATACCCTGGATTCCTCCGATGTACTATCTGACCAAGTCTTGGGCCCAAATATTGTTGAGGAAGGTAGAGATTTGAGAAGCTCGTTGTCGGGGATCTCATATATAGACCCTACTGAGGAGAATCTGGAAGGCGATCTGTTGGGGACCTTGTATGTAGATCTCGCTGAGGAAAATCTGGAAGGCGATCTGTTGGGGACCTTGTATGTAGATCTCGCTGAGGAAATTTAGGAGGCGCTCTACTGGGGATTCTGAGTGTAGATCTCGCCAGAGAGCAATTGATAGTTGCCGGGAGACCGGGCTGGAAGAGTCAGGAACTCGTTGTAATCTCAGGCTGGGGAACGAAGATGTAGGTTCCTCCGATGCACTATCTAACCAAGTTTTGGGTCTGGATACTGCCGCTGGGGAAAAAAGAATGGACTGAGAGATACCCGCTGGGGATAAATACCTCGACTGGGGGGGTGAGGTGTTACTGCTCGGAGACTGATGTAACTTTACTTAGTTGAGTGGAATTGCTACTCGTGGATTCCCTTTTGCTCTGCTGGGGAAGTTGTGTTGTGAGTGACACCTTTGCAGGGATCATGCTCTGTGGGGGAATGCTTTGGTGACTTTCGTCGTCGTCCCAATTCCTGGAGCCTGTAGTAAGTACTTTTGTATGTTCACTTTTCGTATGTTTGTGATTAGATTCTTATTGTCAAATGCATATAATCATTCAAAGCAAACGTTGGACTTATTGCAAATAACAACAACAGAAATTGTAAAGAGAAAGAAGCTGTATTATTGAAGAGGTGGCGTATGGCCAAGTAGTTTTGTACACAAGAAAGGTAAAAAGCTATGCGGAAACAATCTCGTTAGGTTCCAACTATGCTATTACTCATATATTTCGACTATCTCATCTCCTTGCTGTCAGTAGAAAGTGAGTGAACTGATCTTCGCCATTTGAACCTTGCATGCTGATAGTAGTCTGGAAGCAGATGATCTGGAAGAGACATAGTCGTACGCTTAAATCCCTAACTTTTGCCTAGACCGCCTTTCGGGTTTTCATCTAGGGACCCTTTTTGCCCAAGCCGCCTTTTCAGGTTTTCGACTTGCCGGGTGTACATGTTTTGTATATATCCTTAACTTTTGCCCGAACCCTTTTGGTTCGCCAGGATGCCCTTATTTTTGCCTAGGCCAGTCGACCTAGCGGCTCTCGTTATGCGTAGTATTTTTTGACTATGTCTGCGTTCACAGGGTGTGGGAAGTCTTCACCATCCATGGTACTAAGTATCATAGCTCCGCCGGAAAATACTGTCTTGACTACAAACGGTCCCTCATAGGTGGGAGTCCATTTGCCCCTGGGATCACCTTGTGGGAGAATGATGCGCTTGACTACTAGGTCACCAACTTGGTAGACTCGGTGCTTGACCTTCTTGTTAAATGCTCTGATCATTCGTTTCTGATAAATCTGTCCGTGGCAGATGGACGTGAGTCGTTTCTCATCAATCAAGTTAATCTGGTCAAGGCGAGTCTGGACCCAATCGTCTTCGCCTAACTCTGCCTCCTGGAGGACTCTAGTTGAGGGTATCTGAACCTCGACGGGTAAGACGGCTTCCATACCGTATACGAGAGAGAAGGGGGTTGCCCCTGTGGATGTTCGTGTTGTAGTGCGATAACCATGAAGAGCAAATGGTAACATCTCATGCCAATCTTTGTAAGTCACTGTCATCTTCTGTATAATCTTCTTAATGTTCTTATTGGCGGCTTCCACTGCGCCATTCATCTTAGGCCGATATGGAGAAGAATTGTGACGCTTGATCTTGAATTGCGTGCAGAGTTCAGTGATCATCTTATTGTTGAGATTGGAACCGTTATCTGTGATAATCCTTTCGGGGGTGCCATACCGACAGATAAAATGATGATCTGGGGAGCCTCGTTGTCCCATCTAACCATGAACATAGATGACATAGTAGCTAATGCGTCTGCCAACTGATTCTCTTCTCGTGGAATGTGATCAAAAGTAATCTCTTCGAAGTAGGGGATCAAACTCAGAACATGCTCTCGATATGGAATGAGATTCGGATGCTTCGTATCCCACTCGCCTTAATCGTGATCACTAAAATCGAGTCTCCATACACTTGTAAGAACTTGATTCTTAAGTCAATAGCAGCTTTAATACCCATGATGCATGCTTCGTATTCAGCCATGTTGATCGTGCAACTGAAACATAATCTGGCGGTGAAAGGCGTATGTCCGCCTGTAGGGGATGTAATGATGGTGCCAATGCCATTGCCAAGTGCGTTTGAGGCTCCATCAAAACCATGGTCCATCGGGATCCTTGTTCGGTCCTTCGTCGGGCCGGTTCTTCTAATCTGTAACTAGTAAAACATCTTCATCGGAAATTGAACGCATAGACGATAGTCATCTGGCGATGAGCCAAATGATCGGCTACCACACTTCCTTTGATCGCTTTCGAGAAGTGTCTTGGATGTCATATTCGGTCGATCATTTGCCATCTTGCTATTCTTCCGGAGAGCTGGTTTCTCAAAGATGTATTTTATTGGATCCTTCTTAGAAATCAACAAGGTAGTGTGAGTCAACATATCTGTCTTAGTCGGAGCAGCAAAAAGCGTTGCAAGTTTTCTCGTTGAGTATCTTGTTTCACGTCGGTAAACTTTTGCTAAGGTAGTATATTGCATGCTCTTTTCGACTGACTCGTCATGTTGCCCCAACACACACCCATTGAGTTCTCTAACAACATCAAGTACATGATAAGAGGTCTTCCTTGGCGGCATCGGGATAGGAGGATTACATGGGTACTCCTTGATTTTGTCAAAAGCGATCGACAATCGTCGTTCCATCCACTACTTGATCTTTCTTAAGTAACTTGAAGATTGGCTCACAAGTAGCGATTAGGTGTGCAATGAATCGGCAATGTAATTCAATCGGCCAAGAAACCTCGACTTCCTTCTCGGTGCGGGAGTGGCATCTCTTGAATAGCTTTAACCTTGGCGGGGTCAACCTCAATACCTTTACCACGACAACAAACCCTAGGAGTTTTCGGATCGACTCCAAAGGTGCACTTGTTAGGATTAAGTCTCATACTTCTTCAATCTATCAAATAGTTTACGCAAATGATCAAGATGTTCTTCTTGATCGTGAGCGAGCTATCATGTCGTCGACGTAGACCTCTATCTCGTGATGAATCATGTCATGAAACAATGTCACCATAGCACGCTGATAAGTGGCGCCTGCGTTCTTCAGTCCGAACGGCATAACCTTGTAACAGAAAGTGCCCCACTGTGTAACAAAAGTAGTCTTCTCCATGTCTTCGGGAGCCATTTTGATCTGATTCTAACCGGAGAAACCATCCATGAAGGAGAAAACCTTGTGCTGAGCGGTGTTGTCAACCAGAACATCAATATGAGGAAGTGGGAAATCGTCTTTCGAACTCGCTTTGTTCAGATCTCTGTAATCCACACACATTCGTACTTTGCCATCCTTCTTGGGTACGGGTACCACATTTGCAACCCACTGTGGGTAAGAAGTGACAGCTAAGAAACCAGCGTTGAACTGCTTCATGACTTCGGCTTTGATTTTCTCTGACATCTCAGGACGCATACGACGAACCTTCTATTTCACTGGGAGAAAACCTTCTTTTGTCGGCAATCGGTGTACCACGATATCAATGTCCAACCCTGGCATGTCTTCGTATGACCAAGCAAAAACCTCAATGTAGTCTCATAGCATCTGAACCAACCTTTCTTTAACACTGTTCTCAAGACCCGCTCCTATCTTAATCTCTTTCATCTTCGTCGGTACCCAATTCACAACCTCAACTGCTCTTCGTGTGGTGTATAACTCGCTCTTCTTCTTTGTGCCGGCAAGTTCTCCGGCATTTCACAATCTTCCTCACTTTCGTCTTGACTTGGTAGATCGGATTATCAAAGTCATATTTAGCACTAGCATAGTGTTATTAACGAGATTCGGAGTGATTCGGTGTACCACGTGGGTGTGTGTAAGAAACACATAGCTTTTGAAGGGTGATAAAGTAAAGAAAGAGAACAAACAATTGAATGCAAAAGTCCAACGAATTTATTGAATGAAAATACGCAAACAACAGATAATAACCCTCAAAGCGAGCCATGATGCCGGGCAAGGCACTAGGCTTTCAAAGTTTATTGTTCAAAACATAAAGAAATACGAAAAGCAAAACAAAACAAGAGTAATTACTTCTGGCTAAAGGAGATTGGTATGACGTCTTCGGTCTTCCAATTGCTGAGCCCTTTATCTGGAGTTGGGAAGATCCACTTGCTGATGTCGAAGTCGTTGTCGTTGTCTTCTATAGCATGGATTCCACTCTGGCTGATGCAGAAAGGAAGTTGGCCGGCACGTTCGTGGCGTATCATCTTCTGACCCTTGATAGTGAAGCCTAAACCAGTCATGTCAAATTTGAAAGGAAGATCAGGGAGCTGACCCCAAACAGTACTACCTCCTTGTTCAACAGCAGCTTGAGCATCTTTCAGCGAGGCCATCCTAGGCGGGACTTGTGTAGTTTCAGGAGTGACAGGAGAGTCAACAGGCATGACTCTGGGTATTGTTTCAAAAGCTTGACAGGGAGTCTCGAAGAATTCACCCTCCATCTCGAGGTATCGGAATGATTGTAGATGACTGACCATATACTCTTCTTCACCACATACTGTGACAACTTTCCCTTTCACCGGGTACTTCAGTTTCTGGTGCAAGGTAGAGGTAACAGCGCCTGCCCCATGTATCCAAGGGCGTCCGAGTAGACAAGAGTAAGCGGGACGGATGTCCATGACAAAGAAGGTGGAGTCAAAAGTCTGGGAACCGACTTTAACAGGCAGAGTGAGCTCTCCAAGTACCGTTCGCTTAGAACCATCAAAAGCTCTCACGATTATGTCACTGGGTCTCAGAACCAACCCTTCGACATCAAGCCGATCAAAAGCAGTCTTCGGTAGAATATTCAGAGCAGAACCGGTATCCACCAAAACATGAGATAACGTAGTGCCCTTGCATTCGACAGAGATGTGCAAGGCTTTGTTGTGTTTCTTTCCGGCAGGAGTCATATCAGCGTCAGAGAAGCCTAGGCCGTTGTTGGCAGCCAGGCTAGCAATACAAACTTCGAATTGATCAGTGGTAGTGTCTTGCGGCACATGAGCATTCTTCAGAAACTTCACCAAGGCATTAACATGAGCCTCGGAGCACAAGAGCAAAGCGAGCATGGAAATCTTGGACGGAGTCTGTCCTAAATGTTCCACAACATTGTAATCACTCTTCTTGATGATCTTCAGAATTTCCTCCATTTCTTGTTTGGAGGTGTCTTCAGTAACTTCCTTTGGTACTTCTGGTTGAGCAGGATGAGCCACTAATTCTTTCCCTCTAGCTGGGGATATTGGTGGAGTAGACGGAATGCGAGCTGGAGTCGTGTCTTTGGAGGAGAGATCTCTGGAGAGAATACCCTTCCGGTTCTGGTCACCTTACTGGATCCGGTGACGTTGTCGATGTCAGGAATAGGATCCCCAATGGTAAGATCTTCAATTGTCAGAGGATCTTGCTTGACACCATGATAGTAGACATCAGCTCCATAGTTCCAAGGGATAGCTTTGTCAGAGGAATATGGCACTGGTCTGGGAGAAGTAATGATGAGAGGTGCCACTCTAGGCATAGAATTAGTAGAGGAAATCCTTATTGTGTTAACATCAGCATAGTCTTCTGGGAAATCGTCACCCCATCCGGTCGCCTTAACATCTTTAATAGGAATCTTGTAACTATCAGGAACGGTGTACTTCACCATGTAATCATATTTTCCACTTGGCTGCCCCAAGGTATCCCACACAGATGGTACATTTTCGTTCGCATTGTCGATCTTCAACTTAGACATTTCATCACACAGCTTCTGCACAGGTGGTTTCAGGAATAGTATCTCACGGTTATCCATCATGCACTGAACGCGTCTTCTCAACCAAGCACAACCATCAGGCGCGGATGGGCACCAACGACAATTTTCGGGCATCTGGATTGACACCGCTTGCAGCAAATTCTTCTTAACGTCATCGGAGGAATGGTCAAGTCATCTATGTTGAAAACATAAGTATCGTCACCAACACATTGGAACTCTTGTCATGATTAGGCATAGGGCGTTGATCACATTGAGTCTCAGCAGGGGTCAAACTCAATGCTTAGCTTCAATCATGTCTTGAATCTTGTTCTTGAGCCCAACAATTGTCGATTATCGTGCCTGGGCTGTTGGAATGGTAAGCACACTTAGCATTAGGATTGTACCGGAGGAAGTGTTGACATTCGAGGAGGATCCTCAAAGTTATCACTCTGCGTTCAACATGTGTTGCAAGGCTTGCGACAAAGGCATCTTCTTAACTGTCTTCGTGGCGCGTTACGCTCGCGCGTTGTCTCGTGAGGTTGTCTTGATATAGGTTTGGAGATCACTGCCCCCACAGTTGAGCACGGTCGGTCTTGGCTCGGCTTTTCGACCATACACAACATTGGCTTCTTTCTTAGCACCAAAAGATCTCTTCGCACATTTGAGGATGTCTCTACGAATCTTTCCACTCTTGATACCGCTTCAATGCTCGCTTGTCAATATCATTTCGGTGAATCCGGATGAAGAATTTCCAATCGGATGATTGAAGAACGGGCTGTCGGTGTTCCCATAAAATATCAACCAACTCCCTATTGGATAAGGGTGGTGAACTCGCCAGATCTCTCCATTCGAGCATACTCCTTGAACTTCTCGTCACGACCCATAGACATGCTTTGTAGTTGCATGCGAGTGGGTGTCAACTCGATTGTACTCATATTATGCAGAAAGCATCGCCAAATCACTCCAAGTACGGATACGGTCATTCTCTGGTGATAGTACCATTCCAACGGGTTCGGACAAACTCTCTTGAAAATAGTGCATCCACAACTTTACATCATCAGTGTGGGGATTGATTTTCTGAACATAGGACTTCAAATGCAGCTTAGGGCAAGACATGCCATCATACTTGGCAAAAGTAGGAACTTTGAATTTGGGAGGAATCACAACACCAGGAACAAGACTCGGATCATCAAAATTCAGCCGGACATCTTGAGTTTTCCACGGCATTCAGACGGTCTTCAAGTTGTTTGTACTTGTCATCTTCGTCAGAGTACTGGCTATAATCAGAGCGGTCCTGTCCTTCTTTCTTTGGCTCACGCTGGTCACCTTCATCACCCTTGGCACTCCCCTCGGTATAGACACTTCCTTCAGAGAGCTCGATCCGACTGACCACTTTTGGACCCCCTTTGTAACGTCTACCCATGTTGAGGAGACCAACAACCTTCTTCTTCTTGTTGACGAGCTTCTTCAAATCTTCTTGGCCTTGGACCAAGCTGGTGAACATCTGCTGAAACTGAGCATTCTGAGCCTGGAGATCTTTGATATCTGTTCAAGAGCCATTTCTGCTAAAATAAATAGCGAGCAAATGAGAAAACCAATCTCCAATGTACCTGTGATGCAATGTTATGATATGCTATGCGATGTTTATGCAAATGCAATGCAATGTTTTCAAGGACCTAAGAGATTTAAATTTGTTGAACAAGCAATGAACAAACATTTATTAGTACTTCTTTTTATTATTCTTTTTTCTTTTTAAGTACAAGAGATAATTCGAAATAATAAAAGAAAACATAAACATCCTAAAGCTCTAAGTCTCCCATGGGCGCTTCCTCTTGGTGCCGATGTAGGCGTTGATGTTTCGCTCCTCGTGAAGTAGCTTGGTCAACTCTAGAACTTTCTTCTCACTTGCATAGCATTGAGCTTCAAAGGTATCCCTTTCTTCTTTTAGTTGAATCCAGGATCTCTTCAAGTCTTCAAAATTAGTAGGCATGTCAGGATGGAGAACAGCATAGGGTACGTCACCTATAGCAACAGGTTCCATAATTACTCGTAAAACAGGCGTGAATGGCATCATGAGGTTTTGAGCTCGAGATCTCACCCATTTGAGGTAAGGTTCCCAAGGAATGGAGTTCGGGTGCCCCAAAGTCTTGGTATCAGTCTTCTTTACCATGCCCCAAGCGTGTATAAACCTTCGTCGGTAATTCTGGAGATCGTGGTTGTAGTCGAACACAACATCTTGGAGAAGCATATCATGTGGACCATCTCTTCGGGCAAAACCGAACTGACGTAGAGCTAGAGAAGGGTTGTAAGTATTACCTCCTCTTATACCAAGTAGCGGTACATTAGGGAACTCTCCACAACGCTCAATGAAGGTGAAGTCCTTTTGAGAGAAAAGATTCCAACGGATATCGAAGTGAGAGAGTGACATCATCCTTTGAGACCATCTCAACCTTTGTTCATTCTTCAAAACTGATGGAGGAAGGTGCGAAATAAACCACCTGGAAAGTAACGGTACACAACACATGAGAGTTCCTTGTCTTTTGATAGTACGAGTGTGGAGGGAATGTAGGATGTCTCCAAGTAAAGTAGGCACAGGATTGCGGGTAAGAAACAATTTGATGGCATTGATATCTATGAATTGATCCGAATTAGGAAATAGAACCAAACCATAAATTAGCAAGGCCACAATATTCTCAAATGCATGGAAACTCATAACTTTGAGGAATTCTCGGGCTTTCTTAATTAGGAACTTGGAAAGTAAACCCTTAACTCCACTTCTGGTTTCCCAATTGGCTTCAATGTCTGAGCGCTTAAGATGTAAGGCTGATGCGATGTCTTCGAACTTAGGAACCTTTTCCAAACCGGTGAATGGCATTTGGTCAAGAATAGGTACCCCAAGTAGCTTAGAGAACTCTTCTAAGGTAGGAACCAACTGATAATCTGGAAATGTAAAGCAATGGTGCTTCGGATCAAAGAACTGGAATAGGACATGCATCATATCTTCTTCAAAACCGGAGATAACCAAATCAAGTAGATAACCATGTCTTTTGATGAACTGAGCATGGTCGGGAATTTCTGAAACCAATTCTTTGAGCTGAGAAGGTATACCCATAAAGTTGATTAGGATAGTCTTCCTAGAAGCCATAATTCCTACAAAACAGAGCAAAGATAAATCCCTAGGTCCTTGAAATAGTTAGAAATGATATGCAACGCAAATGATGTCATGATGTCATGTTTAGCACACACAAACAATTCACACAATGAGCCTAGGTTTAAGGCTTGCATGAGGTATAGGTGATTACCTACCAAAAATTTGAGTTGGTTCATCCTGTCCTATAATAGTAACCGGGTTCTAGGAATCTCATATCACAGATCTTTCTCGTAGGGCGCTTATTTCAATAACGACGGCCAAGTGGTCGATCGAAAATGTCCCAAAAGTCTAATCTCAATGAGCGTAGCATCGAGTATCAACCAACCTCGGTCTACACCAAAGCCGGCGATCTCACTACCTTCTAATGGCTAAGATGGGTCAATTAAGGTTCTAAAAGTTTAGTTAGCGCTTGATGACACCACGCAGAAGCCAAATACTATCTTCAACTTGGGAATGAAGAGTATCGGGACAACTAAAGTGTCACGCTAACCCATCATGTTGACCGTTTAGTTATCGTCTAGCGGTCGCGATGATCTAATGCTACTTACCTAAAAGGAAACCCGGATCCGGGTGAAGGATCCCCCAACAATATAATACCCAAGCAACCCTTAAAAGATAAAGCATACAAGTCAAACAAAAAGCAATAAAGGTTATCTAGAAATCCCTAAGGCAATTCTCTCTTTAGGGTGTATTCCCACAGAGTCGCCATTACATGTGTGGTGAACCCGACTTTGTAGGATTTTGTATCCAAATGTGCGGATAGCAAGAGTCGCCACCGACTTTTATTTTATCAATTAAGGGAAGGTAAAAGTAAGAAAAAGACCTTCGTTAGATTACGAGTTCGGGAGAATGGTTATGAAAAGGGAAGGTATTAGCACCCCTTTCCATCCGTAGTTATCTACGGGCTCTTAGTTGCTCTAGATCACTTTTTTAAAATTGCTTTCTGTGTGTTTGACAAAAGATGTTTTGAAAAAAAAGGCATTTCGCTTTGACTTTGTAATGACTCGTGTAGGAGTGTATACAAAGTGTTCGGAAATGTTTTTGTTTTGAAAAGAATTTGAACTTTGAAAAAAGTGTGTGGTGTGAAAAGCATTTGATAGAGCAAGCAACTAAAAGACTTATTTACCCACCCAGAATTGGTCATTTTGTTGTACTTCTACATTCCTTTAGAATAGCGCTAGCCATACCATTAGTTAGTAGGTAGCTCCATTCGTTGGATGTAAGCGGGACATTCGAAGGGACATCGGATGGTCATAGAAGGCAACTTGTAGGAAGTATCCTAGCACATTCGAAGGGACTATCATCATTTTTCGTAGGCGACAATCGAGGGTCAAGATCATGTATTCGGAGGCAACATCGTGGGTCTTATGGTCTTTGTATCGAAGGGACTATGATGATTTGTTTGGAAGGCAACGGTGCTAGAATACCTCTACGTTCGAGGGACATGACCATTTTGAATCGAAAGGCATCGAGAGAGAATTACCCTAAGGGGTGCGTGTGTGAAAGAAGTGTGTTGATTTCAGAATATGTTATCTTGAAAATTAGTGGGCTATGTTCAATTTTAGTCTTGCCATACACGCCTAATTACTAGCAGTTTATAAGGTGCAGAAAGTAAAATGCGGAATGTAAAATGCGGAAAGGTAAATGTCCTACGCTATTACATGGCTTTGGGGCAGATACATAATTTAAAATTGCGGAAAATAAAAACCTAATTTAAACTATTACATCCCATAGACAGTTACATTATTTGGAAAAATAAAACAGTAAAAGAAATTGTCTGAATCGGATCAACCTGCATAAGAAGAAGAAATCGGAAAATGCAATATGAATCGAACAAGAGAAAGATGTTAGAAAAAATGAAAATTTTAATATGAGAAAATTATTACATGCTGGAAATAATATAAATAAACTAAAATAATTTTTTGGGATTTTTTAGATGCAATTTGGTAATTTAAAATGAATTAAAAGTAATTAAAATGCAAAATTATGAATAAAAATAAATATGCATGCAAAAGTATATTTTTTAATTTTATAAATTAAATAAAGGTTTTCTGAAAATAAATGAAAAAAAGAATAAATATTTGATGAGTTTTTTAATGCATAAATAAAAATATGAAGTTAATTAAAATAACATGCAAATATTAAAATAAATTGGAAAATAGAAAAAATATGAAAAGTTTGAAGTTTTGAGAAAAGAAAACAAGAACCGGTCTCAAGGAGGTTCGAACTGGAGAGCATCTGGCCACAGGAAATGCCTTAACCACTAGGCCACGTTGCATCTGGTGTTCTGAAGTTGAAAATCAATGACATATATGTGTAAACGTGTCACTGATTATTTTGAAATTAAAACACAGTCAGCGCGCGGGCCCCATTGGGAAAGGAAAGAGCGAATCGGAATGAGCCATTATGCCACGCACGCGGTCAATCGGAGTCAACCGGTCCAAGCCAGTCAGCGACGCCGGAGCCCTAGCTCCGGTCGTCTTCTCCGGCAACGACGATCCTCAAACCTGCGAAATACGAAAATTACAAGCAAAAAGAAGACCTAGTCCACCTATTTCGACCCTTCTGGTTTCAATGGCGGTGTCGGTTTTGGCTGAATCGGCTTGTACAAGCCGGTTCGAAGCTTTCCAGTTTGGAAACCCTAAGCATGGCATCTCACGTTTTGAACGTTCAAACTCCATAGCGATTGCCCAGATCGGTTCCTTGGCATCTCATAAGCATATTAGAAGCATTAAAATCAATTGAAACACACGAATATTAAAAATGCAAAATCAAGAAAATTTGGAATATGTATGCATGTACAGGGCTCGATTCAGCTTGCTTTAATCCATGGCAAGAGTGTGTACTTACTCAAACTTACCTCCTGAAGACAATGGAGTGGTTTTTGAGGGCTGAAAACGGCTGGAGTTTGAAATTCGATTTTCTCCAATTCTTGAAAATATTTTGGCAAAATAAGGGTTTGGCTTGAGCTAGGGTTTCGTGTTGCTGCTTGTACACAATGCTGGGCATTTATAGAGGAAGTTTGGATGGCAAAAGAGTGGAAAAAAGATTGCTCCATCAATGTGCAAATATTTTCTTTGAAAATAAAATCAAATATTGAAGAAAATATGATTTTCTCATCAATGCCATGGCTTGCACGAATTTGGTAAGTGTATTGGGCCTTCTTGGATATTAAGAAAGATATAAATCCAACTTAATTGAAAAAATAACCTAATTTTCATATTTTACATAATTTATTTTTGAATTAAATGTTATAAAATTCAAATATAAATCAAAAAATAGAAAATTACCAATGCCAACATTTATGGGTCAAGAATATTGTCATGAACAAGTTTGGATCAAAGATTATAGGCCCATTTGGAAAATTTTGCATTTTGACCAAAATGTCCTTTTGTGCAATTGTCCAAAATTGCCCAACTTCTGAATAGTGTATCTTGCTCAATTTTCCACATTTTTGAGTGTTCTTGGACTTTTTGGGAAGCTCTAAGAGTCCTCTAAACAATGTCTTTGGTTTCATCTCAATTGGAGTTACCATGCTCAATATATCTTCAAAACAAAAGTTGACTTTTTGTTGACTTTGAAAATGACTGTAATGTTTTGAGCTATACCTCTCAAATGAAGCATCTTTTGGACATTCTTGTGAGACATGAAGTTGTAGAGAATTGAATTTCCTTCAAAACAAGAGGTGGTGGAAAAATTTCTGAGAAAGTATGAGAAAGTTATGATCAGTCAAAGTTCAGTTGACTTTTCACCTAGAAACCCTAATTTAGAAAGTTTGACTTTTGAGCAAATCTTGAGTTTTCTTGATGAATCATGATCAACCCTTGATCAAATGATGAATGTAACTTCAAAATGAGGATGTTGACCAAAAATCATGAAGTTTGTGTATGTTGACCACAATTGACTTTTGTCCAATACAGTGATTTTCAACCATCGAGCAATTATGAGGAAACTTGACTTGTAAAGCTTGAAACTTGACATGGAGAATCTTTGAAGCATATGAGGAGGCATGAAGGCCATTGGAGATGTTGGAAGTTCATCTTGACTTGAGAGATACCAAACCCTAGTTTGGGTTGATTGTCTAGGAGATAGTTTGTCTGATCAACTCTTGAGGAATCCTTGAGCATAGATGTATGAAATCTCTTGAATAGATGGAGGGAAAATTTTGGGGTATGACACCTTGGACCAAGCTGGTGAGCATCTCTTGGAATTGAGCATTCTGAGCCTGGAGATCTTTGACAGTCTGTTCAAGAGTCATTTCTGCTGAAATAAACAGCGAGAGAATAAGAAAACCGGTCTTCAATGTACCTATTATGAAATAATATGCCATGATATGTGATGTTATGCAATGCAATACAATGTTTTCAAGGACCTTAGGAATTTAAATTTTTTAAATAAGCATAAACAAATTTTATTAGTTTCTCTTTATTAAGTACAAAAGATAGTTTTTTAAGCAAATAATAAAAAGGGTTCCTAAAGCTTTCAGGTCTCCCATGGGCGCTTCCTCTTTGTGTTGAAGTAGGTGTTGATGTTTCGCTCCTCGTGAAGTAGCTCTGTCAACTATAATACCTTCTTCTCACTTGCATAACACTGAGCTTCGAACATGTCCCTTTCTTCTTTAAGTTGAATCCAGGATCTCTTCAAGTCTTCAAAATCGGTAAGCATGTCTGGATGGAGAATGGTATAGGGTTCGTCACCTATAGCAACAGGTTCCATAATCACGGGTAGCACAGGTGTAAACGACATTATGAGGTTTTGAGCTCAAGCTCGCACCCATTTGAGGTAAGGTTCCCAAGGAATGTGTCATACCCCAAAATTTGCCCTCTTACTTCTCAAGACATTTCTCATATCCAGACTTAAGGATTTCACAAGGGTTGACCAAACAAACTCTCTCCTAAGCAATCAATCCAAACTAGGGTTTTGTCATTCTCAAATCAAGGTGAGCTTCTAACACTCCAAGTGGTCATCATGCCTCATCATATGCTTCAAAGAATCTCCATGTCAAGTTTCAAGCCTTATAAGTCAAGTTTGCTCAGACAATTGCTCAATGGTTGAAAATTAATTGTATTGGACAAAAAGTCAACTATGGTCAACATACAGTCAAACTTCATAATTTTTGGTCAACATCAATATTTTGAAGTAATATTCATCATTTGATCAAGGGTTGATCATTATTCATCAAGAAAAGTCAAGAATTGATCAAAAGTCAAAGTTTCTAAATTGGGCTTTCTCATACAAAAGTCAACAGAACTTTGACCAGGCATAACTTTCACATACTTTATCAAAATTTTTTCCATAACAGCTCATTTTGAAGAGAATTCAATTCTCTACAACTTCATGTCTCACAAGCTTGGGCAGAAAATGCTTCATTTGGAAGTTATGGATCAAAACATTACATGTCCTTTTAAAAGTCAACAAAAAGTCAACTTTTTTCAAAGAAGTGTTCATGAGCATGGAAACTCCAATGAAGATGAAACCAAAGAGGATTTTTAGAGGACATCTTGAGCTTTCTAAAAAGTACAAGAACACCCAAAAATGTTAAAAATTGAGCAAGATACACCTTGCACAAGTTGAGCATTTTTGAGGAAGTGCACAAAGAGAAATACTTGACAAAACCAAAAAATTTGCAAACGGGCCTAACTTTTCTTGGTTCAAACATGTTCCTTATCTGAATTGGAACCTCCAAGCCCAAGGCCACGAATTTTATCTTTTATTTTCTATTTATTTTGGATTTTTAATCATTTAAAAGCCAATTTAAATAAAATAAAAGATAGAAAATCAAAATTAATTGCAAGTTGGATTTTTCTCTCATTCTTGGGATCCAAGCAAGCCATACAAGCTGTCAATTTCGAAATTGCATTGATTGGCAAAGGAATTGAATGAAAGTTGATCAAAAAAGGCAATATTTGGTTTCATACCAAATCAAATATTTTCTCATTGATTGGCATATAATTTCTTCATGATTCTTGACCTAATTCCTTCCACTATAAGTACATGATGCATCCACAAGCACAAAGAATGAAATCCTTGCCTCCAAGAACCCTACCCAACTTCAAAAAAATCGTGGCATTCAAGCAATTGGCAGCCCTAGTTTCAGATCAATTCAATCAGTTCTAAGCACTCCAATACATTCCTGGAGGTTCTCTGATCCATTCCAGATACTCACAAGCCAGCAATACCTCCAGAATCACGAAATCCAGATTTCGGTTTGAACACTTTAACTCAAATTCGATTTTTGATTTTCATGCATATTTAACATGTTTTGATTGTTTGTTTGTGTTTAGAATGGAGTTTCGAAACTTTCTGCATAGGTTAATTGGAATTTAGACACAAGAATCGTGACTTGCCATTGTTAGGGTTCATAAGCTCCAATTGGGGTTTTCTGAAATAGGAAAAAATGGATGAAACCAATGATCCCAGCACGTTCAGGGGATCAAACCGAGTTGATCCATGTCCCCAAAATAAATTTACGTTGCATATTTTGGATTTTTGAATTTTACAGGTACTATAGCTACGAACAAAAACCGTAGCTAAAGGTTCAAAATTTCAAACGAAGAAGATGACTCTGCGCGCGTTTTCTGATTTTGATGTTTTCCCAGAAATCTATTTGCTTTGTATTCTTTATGTGTCATATTGCTAACAGATGGTCCACGTAGCTCAGATGGCAAGGCAGCGCGTGATTGTTCATAAGGTCCTGGGTTCGAACCCTCCCTTTTTACTTAACATTTTGAAATTATAGATTCTCCAGAAAGCTTGCCCAGAAACCACAATTTTTGGCTCTTCATGCCACGCTCTAGGCCCCAGAAGCTCCAGCTTCTGGGCGTGCTTTCAAGCAGAAAGCCCCAGAAGGGCATACTTCTGGGCAGCCCCATGCCAGAAGCTCCAGAAACTCCAAGATTCTAGACACCTCCACGGGCAAGAGTCCCCCAGAAGTGCCTACTTCTGGGCACGGTCAGCCAAAGGTCTCCTAGAAGCTCCAGCTTCTGGGAGAATTCTATCTAGAAACACTCTGACCCTTTTCATTATTTTTTCATATTTTCATGTTTTTTCTTATTTCATTTAATTTCTTTTCAAATAATTTTCTAATGCATCAAAAATCACCAAAAAAATAATTTCTTTTTGCATTTAGGTCAGAAAAATATTTATTTAATTTTTGGCATAAAAATTAATATTTTTGCATGCATATTTTAATTAATTATTTTTCCTCGTTAAAACCAATCCAGAAAATTTCCAAAAAAAATTGTTCTATCATCTAATTAGGATTACTAACCTAAAAGCTTTTTCCTAACTCAAAAATCTTTCTTTACTAACACATTGTCTCTTATGCGAATTTCTTTTCTTTTCCGATTATTATGTATCTGTTTCCAGGTTGTAATAGTTAAGATTTATTTTCTCGCATTCTTTTTTCCAATATTATGTAACTGCTCATGGGATGTAATAGCTTAATTAGGATTTACTTTCCGCACTCATATATTATGTAACTGCCCCAAAGCCATGTAATAGCGTAGGATTTACTTTCCGCACTTTACTTTCCGCAATTTACTTTCTGCACCATATAAACTGCTAGTAACTAGGCGTGTTTGGAAAGATAAAAATGAACATAGATCACTTCTAATTCCAAGATAAAATATCTAAACATAACACACTCTCTTCACACATGCACCCCCTAGGGTAATTCTCTCTCGTTGCCTTTCGAACAAATGATCAAGTCCCTCGAACGTAGAGGTATCCTAGCACCATTGCCTACAAACATATCATCATAGTCCCTTCGATACAAAGATCATAGTCCCTCGACGTGGCCTACGAATACATGATCTCGTCCCTCGATTGTTGCCTACGAAAAGTGATGATCGTCCCTTTGAATGTGCTAAGATACTCCTACAAGTTGCCTTCTATGACCATCCGATGTCCCTTTACATCCAATGAATAAGGTTACCTACCAACTAATGGTATGGATAGCATTATTCTAAAGGAAAGTAAAATAACACGGAAACGACCGTTCTGAGTAGGTAATAAGACTTTTAGTTGCTTGCTCTATCAAAATACTTTTCACACCTCACACTTTTGTCAAAGTTAAAACACTTTTCAAAAACGAAACATTTCCAAACACTTCGTATACATTCCAGCGCAAATGATTACGAAGTCAAAGCGAAATATCTTTTCAAAAACATTTTTTCAAATACACACACAGAAAGCAAATTTTTTAAAGTGAGCTAAAAGCGACTAAGAGCCCGTAGAAAACTACAGATGGAAAGGGGTGCTAATACCTTCCCTTTTCATAACCTTCTCCCTTACTCAGAATCTAACGAAGGTCTTTTTCTGTTCTTTTCACCTTCCCTTAATTGGATAAAAGAAAATTTGGTGGCGACTCTTGCTATCCGCAACATTTGCGATCAAAAGCAAAACAAATTCCAAAGTCAGTTCTCCCACTGTGTTACAGAATAGAATTCTTGTGTCCCAATGTCCTGGTATCAGTCTTCTTTACCATTCCCCAAGCGTGTATAAATCTTCGACGGTAGTTCTGGAGATCATTGATGTAGTCAAACACAATGTCTTGGAGAATCATCTCATGGGGACCATCTCTTTGAGCATATCCAAACTGACGTAGAGCTAGAGAAGGGTTGTAAGTGATACCTCCCCTTATGCCAATGAGTGCTACATTAGGGAATTCCCCACAACGCTCAATGAAGGTGAAGTCCTTTTGAGAGAAAAGACACCAACGGATATCTGAATGGGAGAGTGACATCAATCTTTGAGACCACTTTAATCTTTGCTCGTTCTTCATTACTGATTGAGGAAGGTGCGAAATAAACCACCTGGAAAGTAACGGTATGCAACACATGAGAGTTCCTTGTCTTTTGATGGTACGAGTGTGGAGAGAATGCAAAATGTCCCCAAGTAGGGTAGGCACAGGATTACGAGTGAGGAATATCTTGATGGCGTTCAGGTCTATGAACTGATCTGGATTAGGAAATAACACCAAGCCATAGATTAGCAAGGCCACGATGTCTTTGAATGCATGGAAACTCATAGCGTTTAGGAATTCTCGAGCTTTCTTTATCAGGAACATAGCAAGTAAACCCTTAACTCCACTTCTTGTTTCCTAATTAGCTTCAATGTTTGATCACTTTAGATGTAATGCTGTTGCGATGTCTTCGTACTTCGGAGCTTTTTCTGAACCGGTGAAAGGTATCTGATCAAGGATAGGTATCTCAAGTAGCTTAGAGAACTCTTCCAATGTAGGCACCAACTGATAATCTGGGATTGTAAAGCAGTGATGTTTCGCATCGAAGAACTGGAATAAGATGTGCATCATATCTTCTTCAAAACCGGAGATAACCAAGTCAAGCAGATAACCATGTCTCTTGATGATCTGAGCATGATCGGGAATTTCTAAAACCAATTCTTTGAGTTGAGAAGGTATACCCATGAAGTTGATTCGAATAGTCTTTCTGGAAGCCATGATCCCTACAAAACAAAGCAAAGATAAATTCCTAGGTCCTTGAAATAGTTAGAAATGATATGATGATGCGATGTTATGATGTCATGATGTCATGATGTCATGATTAAGCAAGTAGCAAGCACAAACAATTCACACAATAGCCTTAGGTTTAAGGCTTGCATGAGGTATAGGTGTCTACCCTACCAAAGTTTAAGTGGGTTCATCTTGTCCTATAATAGTAACCGGGTTCTAGGAATCTCATATCATTGATCTTTCTCGTAGGCTTTATTTCAATACGACTACCAAGTGGTCGATCGAAACATCCCGAAAGTCAAATCTTAATGAGCATTGCATCGAGTATCAACCAACCTCAGTCTACACCGAAGCCGACCATCTCACTACCTTCTAATGGCCAAGATGGGTCAATTAGGGGTCTAAAAGTCGAGTTAGTGCTGATGACACCACGCAGACGCCAAATACTTTCCTCAACTAGACATGAGGAGTATCGGGACATCCAAAGTGTCGCAATAACGTAGCCATCATGTTGACCATTTCGGTATACGCCCAACGGTCGCGATGATTTATTGCTACTTACCTAAGGAAACCTGGATCCGGGTGTAGGATCCCCCACAAGTATAATACCTAAACAACCCTTAAAAGTAAAGCAAGTGAGTCAAATAGAAAGCAAGAAGGTGATCTAAAAACCCTAAGGTAAACTCTCTTTATAATCCCCAGCAGAGTCGCCAGTTCTGTAACACGGTGGGAGAACTGACTTGTTTGTTTTGCGTTTGATCGTAAATGTTGCGGATAGCAGGAGTCGCCACCGACTTTTCTTTTATCCAATTAAGGGAAGGCGAAAAGAACAGGAAAAGACATTCGTTTAGATTCTGAGTAAGGGAGTTGGTTATGAAAAGGGAAGGTATTAACACCCTTTCCATCCATAGTTATCTACGGGCTCTTAATTGCTTTATCTCACTTTTGAAATTTGCTTTGACTTCGTAATGATTCACACTGGAATGTATACGAAGCGTTCAGAAATGTTTTGTTTTGGAAAAGTTTTGAGAAAAATGTGATGTGTAAAAAGGAATTGGAGCAAGCAAAAGGGACTTATTACCTACTCAGAACGATTGTTTCCGTGTTATTTTGATTTTCTTTAGAATAGCGCTATCCATACCATTAGTTGGTAGGTAACCCTATTTGTTGGATGTAAAGGGACATTCGAAGGGACATCAGATGGTCATAGAAGGCAACTTGTAGGAGTATCCTAGCATATTTGTAGGGACGATCATCACTTTTCGTAGGCAATAATCGAGGGACGAGATCATGTATTTGTAGGCAACATCGAGGGACTATGATCTTTTAAGTCGAAGGGACTGTGATGATATTTCGTAGGCAACCGTGCTAAGATACCCCCACGTTCGAGGGACTTGACCATTTATAAGGCAACGAGAGAGAATACCCTAAGGGGTGCATGTGTGAGAAGAGTGTATGGTTTTCAGATATTTATCTTGTGATTAGTGATTGTCATACCCCAAATTTTGACCTAATATACCACCTTACATTTGCATCATTGCACAACTAACAGTTCAGACAACATTAATCGGGTATAACACTCACAGGTCAAAATTAGGGTTTCATCAGATTTTCATCTGATTCAAGAGCTAACCAATTAGGGTTTGAGATTTTCTCACTCCATTTGATCTATCTTGATCAAATCATCACTTCAATCCTCGGATATCCATTTTCTTCACGATCGATCGAGGATCGACCAATTAGGGTTTTGGTCGAGCATAGGCATTCTCGATTTTTGAGCGGATTGACTTTTTGGATAGAGATTGGTCATTATATCTTAGATACAACATCTTGACCTAATTTACGGATTCAAAACATCAGAGGTTCACGAGAATTCATCGGTCGTTTTGAAACATCGATGAAATTTCATCTGCGAAAAGTCAAACTTTGACTTTTGGTCAAATTTTCAAAACAAAACTTTTTCCATCATCAAAATACTTCAAATGATCCATCATGATCATAAAAAATCAAAGAATTTGAAAAAGTCAACAAAAAGTCAAAAGTTTTCATACTTAGAAATTTTTCTAAGTGTTGAAATTTCTCATTTTTTCCAAACTTCAAGCCATTTTTTCACCTAGTTCCAATTGGAATTTGAAAAAACTCAAAACATGAAAGTTGTAGCTTGTGGAAAGATCTTTCCAAAATGTCCAAGAACTCTCAAATCCATGGAGTCTAGCTATACTTTTGAAATTGAAACATAAGGCTCCATGATTTTCAAAGTCAAAACATCAAAATTATAGGTCATTTTTGTGTTTCTTCATCTAGAAGCTTTCTAACCTTGCCAAGTGGATAGATGAACTGATAAATATCAATGAGAGGTGATAATTGAAAGGATTGGATCAAATTGTAAAAATTGGGCACATGGTGAAAAAAGGAAGTTTCCTTTTTTGGTAAATTGTCATTCTTGCCCTCTAAGTTATCTTTGAATCACCAAAAGCTTGTCCTTCTTTGCCTAACATTTCAGAACTTGTTGCCTATAAAAGGATGACATTTCAAGCTCAAACCACACCAAAGCAAATGCAAAAACATGCTTTCACTATACTTTCTTCAAAATCAAGTAATTTAGTGCAAAGTAGGAATTAATGCCTTTTTGAAATTCAGATAAAATCAGGTGGATCTTTGGTGTCTAACATGTTTCATGATCATAATTAAACTTGTTCCAAGCTTAAAAACAACTTGATCAAAGCTAAAAATCAGAAATCACATGCCATGACTTCAAGTTTCCAAAACTGCCTTAGGAATCGAATTTCGAGTTTGGCCTGAGAATTTGTTGTTCTAATGATTCAAACACCTTCCATAAACATCATATGAGTGATCCAAAACAAGAACATCTAACTGTAACACGATTTACATCATTTTCCAGTTTTGTTTTCAAGCTCGTGCAGGTGGACTTGAGTAGAGTAATCCAAGCATGCTCATGAAGTTCTAAACACTCATACACCATCCCTAGAGGCCGCTGGTGCTTAAATAATCAAGAAACAACCACTGGAAACACGTTTGCATCGTTTTCGATTTTCATTTTTCCAGGTATGAACACGAACTTGGTTCTCATAATTCTTTGAATCTTTTGACAAAAGCTCTTGGCCAATCTTTTTCTGCACCTCTAACGATCATAAGCCCTCAATAAAATCAAACAATCATAAACCATACATCATTTAATTTGATTTCTCAGTTTCTAGGGTTCTTCATATTCCCAGAAATCCAAACATGATAGACTGAAAATAAATACAATTAACATACACCGTTGTATTCCTTGTTCAAAAACGTTCAGGTTTGATTTTTATATCACTTAATTTGGTTGAGAAACGAAGATTTTGGATTGAATCAAAGAATCTGAAAATCAAAAAAATACCAAATATCAGTCGCGTTCTTCATGGTGTTCTTGATTTTCAAATTTTAAAATAAACCAATCTTATATCATCTTGCGTGGCCCACTTGCTATAGGTGTAAGTCGAATCCTTTATGTACATACTTAGTTTTACTTGTACATACTCAAATTATCATTGTTAATATTCAAACGTAAACAAATTTCTTTCGTTTGTTTTCATTCGTTTGTCTATACGCCGAATCCATTGGCTCTGAAAGAAGCATTCTCCTGAGTATAATTTCTTTCCGACCAATGGGCCTCCATCATGGTGTAAGTCCCATAACATTCTTTTATGTACATAATATTTCTTTGTACATATCAAACTTTTGTCAAACATTTTTTAAACAAACTTTTCATCTGTACATAACACAGATATTTAAAAAAAAAACAAACTTTCATCTGTACATAACACAGATACTTCTTTTTTTCAAATACTCCAACACAGATAAACTTCGATCATCCGTTTCCGTTTCATCTGTACATTTTACACTAAATACCATTGACATTGAAATGAGCATTATTCCCTGTGAAACGCTTTCAAACCAATGGGCCTCCCTTACGGTGTAAGTCCCAACCCTCCCATGTACATCCATCTTTCTCTGTACATAAAAACTCGTTCGTGTACATATTCATTTCCTTGTACACAGTTCAAACTTGTGAATAATCAAGTTGCGCTCGTTTTAAACGTTCGTTCATAAACACTTGTTTATATTTCATAAACTGCTGTAAATAAACATCATGCATTGTTTATATTTCCTTCATAAACTCACGTGAATACATATCACACACACACACTTTATCAAAATGTCTAATAATAACATAACAATTAGACTAATCAATAGGTTTCGAGTTTAGCCTCGCTTGGGCTTCATACAAGACAACTCATCCCGGTTGAGTTTAGCCTCCGCTTGGGCTTCATACAAGACAATCCATCACCGGCAGATTCGCTTGGGCTTCATACAAGATATTTTATCTCTAACGAGTTGACCTTCTCTTAGGCTTTGTACAAAGAAACTCTCCCCACAGAGTTAGCCTCCGCTTAGGCTTCGTATAAGACAACACTCCCCTGTTGAGTCAGCCTCCTCTTGGGCTTCGTTCAAAAGAACTCCTCATTGAGTTTAGCCTTCTCTTGGGAATCATACAATGAAAGAGGCGGAAATCTCTTATGACCTCCTATTGGGCTTCCAATACAAAGAATCACCCGAGCTAAGATAGAACCCTGAAAGGATGGTTTCCCGGTGAAATCACTTTCAAATTCCCCAATGAGTAAAATTTCCCGGTGAAATTGCTCTTATTCAGAAAAGGATGATTTCTCGGTGAAATCCCTTTCAAGCCAAAACCAACCATACCCTATAGCTTCCTCTTGAGCTTCATACAAGGACCCTCGATGACCCGCGATGACCCTCGGAATGCCTCATCTTGGGCTAACAATACAAGGACCCACAGGCTTCTTAAAAGCATCCCTTTAATCCAATCAATTTCTCCTAGAGATTTAAACATCTATCATCTCTATGGAAGAATTATCTCATCTATCACATCGCATACAGTCAAAAACTTTTCAAACTCTTTTCAAACTATTTTCAAACAAAAAGCATCTCTTAATTGTAAGTGGTAACGCTTGTATACTCAAGTAAAACACCCAATACTTACAGTAAAAAGATTCAAACATCTTTTTCAAAACATCTTTCTTAAACATGTAAGTGGTAACGCTTGTACACTCAAGCAAAACACCTAATACTTACGACGAAAGATTTTAATCAATTAAACTTTTCAAAAATGTGTGTGATGAAATAGATTAGATACATTTTTCATTAAGATGACATTTGTCTGTCTCTTACTAACATCTCGTTGCTTTCCACTAGCATAAGTGGGAACTACGATTGCTCGACTTTCTCAATATCCTTTTGAGAATACGTGAGCCTGAGGTCTCATCCTTGCCGAGCAAATTTCTATCTCCCTCAGACCAAACAAACCATAGAACCTTGTAGATCCGAGCTACAAATGCTCTGATTCCCACTAAGGGATATGTATGCAGAAGATCCACAGATCTTTGCGAGCACAATAATAACAAAACCTAGAATCCCACATAATCTACTGTTTCTTAAAATCCCAAAGGAGAAACTTTCCCAATCATAGAAATAGCAATTAAAAAACACACAACATATCAAACATATTCATATATAAAGCTGTAGATAACTACATATATTTAGGGTGCTCCATCTATTCCCTTTATATAACAATCCCCTTACTCGAATCTCCCCATGCGTTATGTCTAGTTTGCGCTAGTCGTTCGCATACCAATATCAATTGAGGGTATTTCAGCTTTCCCCTTTTTCATAATCATTAAATCATCTTTCTTGTGTTGAAAATAATAAAGCTTGATGCTCGCGGCATCTTTATAAACAAATCAAAAGATTTAAATCGTTGCGTACTAGAAGATCCGAACTCACGTTCGCATCCTCTGGCGCGTCACCTTTTAACGCGAACAGTGATCTATGTTGTTTTTAATCTTGCCATACACGCCTAGTTACTAGCAGTTAATAGATGCGGAAAATAAATTGCGGAAATGTAAAGGGTCCTACGCTATTACATGGTTTTGGGGAAAATACATAATAAGAGGTGCGGAAAGTAAAGTGCGGAAAGTAAAATCCTACGCTATTACATGATAAAAAATTGCGACATATACAACCTTTCTAGAATTTAAAATGCGAGAAACATAAATAGCGGAAAGGAAAACTAACCCTAATATTTTTGTATTTTTTGAAATATGAGTTTATGTGAAAATAACCTAAGTCTAGTTGATTTTAATTAAAAAAGAAAATATTAGTGAATACTAACCTAAATTAATTAATTAAAATAAAAGAAAACATTAGTGAAGGTAGTCTAATTAATCCTAAATTAATTAACCTAATTACTAATTAAATTAATTAATTACTAAAATAGTAAAATAAGAAAATATGGAAAAAATAAAATAAAAACGTTGGAGAGCTTCTGACAGAAGCCATCTTAGAAGCTGGAGCTTCTGGGAGTTCCTTTTTGGAGTTACCAGTTGGCATACAGGGTTTACAGTCTGGGCCGGAAGCTAGAGCTTCTGGGGTTTCTGGGGATGGAAAGGGTCCAAAAGCTGGAGCTTCTGGGGACTCTGGATCTGGGGCGTCTAGAAGCTGGAGCTTCACGTCTGGGACCATCCAGAAATTGGGACTTCTGGAGGAATTCTGCGCTGGGAAATTTAGAAGTTGGCATTTTTTATGCTGATGAGGCCTAGAATGGAGTTTACGGTGGCCAAGAAGTTGGCACTTCAGGTGGAAGGGATCCGTGGAGCTTACAGGCGTGGCCAATCTAGAAACCTGGCAAAGCAGAAAAATATTGCAAAGGTGGGGTTTGAACCCACGACGATAAGGAAAATGACATAGTGCCAAGGTTAACATTGGGCGGTGATACATCCATTCATTCTTCTGGACCTGTAAATATGTAAGGGTTGGCGACACGGATCGGAAGCAAGGACGTGCTCTAGTCATCTTCTCCAGTTGGCATCAAACTTCAAAAACCTATAAAATGCATCAATTTATGAAAAGTAAAAGCCAGTTGACTATATAGAACCCTACGAACATGATGGTAAGGTTTGTTTGTCCTAAAGCGGCTTGTATCGTGGAAACCAAATCTTCACTAAGTTCATGCCCTAACAATGGCATCTAGTGATTTCTGCGTCAAAACTTGTGGAGGATGGATCAAACACATTCTAAAAGACTTCATGAACACATTAGCATAGTCAAATATCAATAAAAGCAGGTAAAAGAAAAATACTATTTCAAAAAAATATGAATATGGATGCTTGTGAATGGCACGATTTAGCATGTTACGGCCATGGATTATGATCCATTCTTACCCTCTTGCACCTCAGGAACAAGAATCAATGCTTAGAAGCTCTTGAATCTGGCTGGAAGTTGGAATACGATTTGGCCAACTTTTGAGAAATATTGAGAAATTTTAGGGTTTTGCAAGAGGCTGGCAGCACGTGAGAGAGGTGTCTAAAAGGTCTTGATCTTGTAAAAAGCTAGATATTTATAGATGAGTGGAATTAGGTCAAGACATTAAGAAAATATTCTCCTTAAATGGAGAATATTTGATTTAAAAATTGCACAAAATCTTTCCAAATTTGCTCAATCTTCTTGCACGAAATTGACACTTGTAATGAGCTATCTTGGACCCCAAGCCATGCAAATATCCAACCCAACTTGCCTTATCTTTTATTTTTGTATTTTATTTAATTAAATTTGAATTTAAGCTATTAAATTCAAAAATAAATAAATAAATGAGGTAGAGGGCGTGGCATGCTGCATAGTAGTCATGGATAATCTCATGATCAAGTTTAAATCATAAAATCTTAGGCCCATTTGGAAATTTTTGGCTTTTGCAAGGTATTTTTCCTCATGCACCTCCTAAAAAATGCCCAACTTGCACAATTTGTATCTTGCTCAATTTTCAAAATTTTTGGGTGTTCTTGGACTTTTTAGAAAGCTCAAGATTTCTTCTAAATAGGCTTTTTGGTTTCATCTTCTTTGGAGTTTCCATGTTCATGGACACTTCTTTGCAAAAAGATGACTTTTGTTGACTTTTCTATAAAGACCTGTAATGTCTTGAACCATATCTTTCAAATGAAGCATTTTCTGCCCAAGCTTGTGAGACATGGGTTGTAGAAATTTAATTCTCTTAAAATGATCTTTGGTGGAGAAATTTCTAAGAAGTATGTGAAAGTTATGCTTGGTCAAAGTTCTGTTGACTTTTATCTAGAGAAGCCCTAATTTGGAAACTTTGACTTTTGATTAGATCTTGACTTTTCTTGAGGAATCATGATCAACCCTTGATCAAATGATGAATATTACCTTAAAGTGTTTATGTTGACAAAAAACTATGAAGTTTGACTGTATGTTGACCACAATTGACTTTTTGTCCAACACAGTGGACTTTCAACTATCTGAGCAATTAGATGAGTAATTTGCACTTGTCGGGCTTGAAACTTGACATGGTGGTCCCTTGAGGCATATGATGATGTATGATAACCACTTGAAGCATTGGAAACATATTTTGACTTGAGTGGAGCAAAACCCTAGTTTGGGTTGGTTGCTTAGGAGAGGGTTTGTCTGGTCAACCCTTGTGAAATCCTTGAGAACTGAGATATGAATTGTCTTGAGAAGTAGGAGGGAAAATTTTGGGGTATAACAAACCTTCTATCGCGTGCTTGGCTTCCTCATTTATCAATACAAGGAATCTGAGTTTGTGTTTTCCAGAACTATCTCCGCCTTCCGATGCCGCATCAGTGCTTGATTATCTATCTGTAACGTTTTGATCATCTTTGAAACGGTATGTTTTCAATCCTTTTGCTCAAGTTCATTATGTTAGGTTTGAAATTCCTACTTGTTAATAGAGTGCATGTGGTTAGGGCTTCAGTTTTTGGGGTTTCTTTTTGGCGGTGAGCGGCTGCTCCACCATTTCCTGGTGTTTTGTGACGCCAGAGTTTTCTGTGTGCTCCCTTATGAACTAAGGGATTTCGTTTTGAATGATAGTCTATTTTGAGGAAGGGTTATTGACCGAGGAAGTAAATCCTCGTTTGTCTGAGCTCTTTCACTTGGTTAGTGGTGGAAGGGTGAATTTGACGTTGATGTCGAGCTCACCGACTTGCTATGCTTTTAGGTATTATGAGGCAATAGAAAGTAGTTGTGAAAGTTCGAAGGATTCGGACGAGTACTCGGCTTTACGAGGAAGTTACTTGGCGAGATCCTATGGAGGATTCTCCTTCCGCCGAGGGACCTTAGTCGAGGAGGATGTTTATATGATAGCTTAGGTGGGAGCTAAGATCCGACTACCTAGGTGGCTCTGGATGTTCGCTTGAGGGGGTAGTACTTTACCACTCGTCAGAATGAGGTGTTCGATGAGGTGGCCTGGTATGGCCTTGAGGGTGAAGATGTGAACGAGGAGGGGAGACAAGAGGATTGGGCAATATATATCCCTGCGGCCGTGCATCGGATCTGTTCGATATATGAGGCCGACCGTATTCCAGTGTTCGACATATGGTTTAGGGAGTTGGGATTTCATCTTCCATTTACTGATCTGCAAGTGGCGATTTTTGACCACCTTCGCCTGGCTCCATCTCAACTTCAACCAAACGCGATCGCTTTTATTCGGCCATTCGAGATAACGCGTGAGTACTTGGAGATAGGTGTTATTATCCCCCCCTGTTCTTCCATATATTTTGTCTTCAGAGGAGTTCGGATAAGGCGGACGGGGTAGTTCGGTGGAGCTGGGTTTCGTTTCGACAACAAAATGGAAAGCTCTTCAAACCCTACCAAGAGTTTGTCTGATTTTCAAGGATAAGTTCATGTTAGTCCGACCGATCTCGAGCAGGCTCTCTTTAATGTGCTTCAGTGTTCCTATTGTTTGGGAGGATCGTTCTTCAAAGCTGAGCAGAGGGCAGTGTATCGGCTCGTGTCAAGTTTAACTTTCATTGGAACAAGGAGCATTTCGAAATCTTGATCAATATGTATGGGCCAAAGAGGATTGGGCGAGGATTTGGACCTTGGCGTTATTGTCTTATGTCGAGGTCTTGTCACGATCTAGCACATGGGAAAATGGGAAACCACTCACGAGAAAAGGCAGGGGCCATGTTTTGAGCCCCTCTCATCAACACGAGGATCTCCTTCTTAGTGGAATCCTAAGGCTTACTTAGGTAGATTTAACATTCTTGCATCTTTTTCTCTTTTGTTGTTCTTTGAATATATCCGTTTTGTCCAATCTTAATGTGAGTTCCTTTTGTTACAACTAAGATGAATCCATTATGGAGCGTATTGCTCGAAACTCACTGCGGCAAAAGAAAAGGCGGATGGGGTCACAAATGATCCGAGGACCGGTTCTAAAGGCGGTCAGGGAAGGCATCATGTTTCGGTGATCGGGACTCTATCCCCTCAACATACCCCTCGAAGAACAGGAGGGTTCAAATGGTAATATGGTGGATCTAACTGGGGAAAAAGGTAAGGGGAACTTTGATCTCCCACCCTGTTGGCTCGATGGTACCTACTTGACAATACAAACTGAATCTTCCATGAAGTCTCTTGTTGGAGAAATGAACCTACCATCTAAGCGTCTCTTTCCAAGGATGCGGTAGCGTGGGTGCATATTTTCGAGATGATTGGAGCTAGCTCAATCTCTCGAGTTGAGCTTGAGCTCAGGCCAAATTGAAAGAGATGAAGGAGTCCTCTAAGAGTCGGGAGGATAAGTTATCCATGATCTGAAGCGGATGGTTGAGGGGCGCGATGCAGCTCGGAAGGACAAGCAAGCGGCCGGCGAGGTTGCATGTTTGAAGGTGATCTTACTCAATCGGGGGACTGAAGATCCATGAGTTGAGGACCCATTTCTATGGGAAGTATTAAGCGGCTTATGATGATGTGTCGCTTCTATGGGAAGTTTTAAGCGCCTTGGCCGGTACATGTTTTGAACACAGGCGCGGTAATTGACGGAATAGGAGTCCATTTCTATGTCGAAGATGGTGAGATAAGGAAGCCCGACTTCTTGATGAAATTGTCGTGGATGAGACTCCTCTTGATCGACCTTTGGAAATGATCTGACCATCCGTTGAATGATTACGGCTTATTATTTTATTGTGTTTTCATAGGCGAGTTTATGTAATAATGATTTCGACCCTTGCGGTCGTTTTGAATCTTTTGTTTTGTTGGGGTGGAGTCCCCATTTTAACTTCGAGACAAATTCAATCTTCATGGTCGTGGATGTAATATCTTAGTATTTACTATTTTATTATCTATTGTATGCATGTGATACTTTATGTTTCGGGGAGGGAACGCGCGTTGGTAGTGTATGGTCTTTGATAGTGTGGGGAAACTAGTCAAAGTGGGTCAGTTTGTTGCTCGACTTGGTCCATAACTCAAACTTTGATTGAAGGCCTGAGGTCGATGGCGTGAACGTTCCATTGCGAGTTAGGTGTTCTGCGGGGCGAGGTACTTAGACAGCGGGGCTCGTTTGAGTCCGCAACATCGGGGAAGAGATCTAGCTTGTTAAATTAATGGAGCAAGTGTCTCTTTATGTGCCATGATATCACGCCGCGGTATCGAGCGACGTGTGATGTCGAGCTATAGGCACCTGGGTGGTTTTCTAGGGTGTGTCGACCGTTAGTGTTTTAACTATAATATTATTTTAGTTTTTTAGTGTTCCATGATCGAGTGAGTTGTTCCTCTTGGAGGTTTTCTAATTAGTAGGCCCCTGTTCCTGTTTTGGCGTAGATACGATAGGGTCCTTCCCACTTTGCTGCAAGCTTTCCTTCGGTGGAGCTCTTAAGATTCCATTTGAGGACTAAGCTTTCGACGTCGAATTCGCGAGGAATGACTTTTGCATCGTATTAGAGGAATATTCTCTACTAGAGAGATACTTCTCTAAGGGAAGCCCCCATTCTTATTTCTTCGTCCATGTCGAGCTCCTCCCTCAAGGATTGGTCGTTCATCTCCGTGTCGAGGGGAGATTAAGTTCTTCTCGAAGGTTCGGAAATCTCTTTTGGGATAACGACCTCGGTTCCATAGGCAAGTTGAAGCGAGGTTTCCTAGTGGATGAATGGGGGTGGTTGGTGGGCCCATGTTGTGCGATTCTTGACCCATTTCTTCTTTGATTCGTCTAACCTTTATGCGAGCCACGCGATGTGACTCTGTTGGAAAATTCGTCATGTCCGTTAGTTCGCGTGTTCAACCAAAGCGAAGTGTTGTGCGGTTCCGGATGGGCGACAAAGTCTTGGAAATTTTTGTCGGTGAGCGGTGTCCCATTGTCGGTGACTATAGCTTGTGGAATGCCAAAGGGATAGTATGTTCCTTTGTAGAAACACATGATGTTTTGGGCGGTGATTTTGGCGATGCTTGACCTCTATCCATTTGGTAAAGTAATCGACACCTACTATCAAATATTTCTTTTATCGCTCCAAGAGGAGCGGCCCGAGGATGTCGAGCCCCACAAGAAAGGCCGGGGAAGAGAGGATTTGAGTTCGCTCGGGAGCTAGGTGCATGTGTACGTGTTGTGGCACTTGTCACATTTCTTTACGTGCTCCTTGGTGTCGATCTACATTGTCCAATAGTAACCATCCCGAAGAACTTACCGAGCAGTGATTTTCCCCAGGTGTTGGCGATGATGCCTTCATGAATTTCTTTCAATATGTGTGATACTACGGTTTCTTGACGCATTTGAGGAGGGATGGAGAATCCCTTACATGAGTTGTCTTCGAGGATGACGTATGAACAAGCTCTTCGTCGATGGCCTTCGCTTCCTTAAGATCCTCGAGAGGGTCCCGTTGGTCGGTATTGTAGGCGGGCATCATCCGGAGGTTCCTTCTTCAATAGCGAGTATGTGGTTGGGACTTTTCTCTATACTTAGTCGGTGGTATTTCTGGATCACTAATTTGTTTCCTCCTTTAGTCCTTGTCTTTGGGAAGCTTGGGTAGAACATTTTCTTGGCGTTGTGTTCTTGAGGATATGTTATATCTCAATAGAAGTGAACTTTTTAAAGTGATTTTGGACGAGGGTCCAATACTCGGCCAGTTGGTTGTTTTTGATCTGATACTCTCCTCTAAGTTGAGAGGCTACGAGTTGCGAATATGTGAGGATTTTGACTTCTTTTCCTCCCATGTCCTCGGCAAGGCGGAGACCAGCGAGGAAAGCTTCGTACTCTGCTTGATTGTTGGAAGTGGGAAACGAGGGGGTGAGGGAAACCTCGATGACGATCCCTTCTCCGTTTTCCAGGATTATACCTACTCCACTTCCTGTCGAGCTAGAGGCACCATCGACGAATATAGTTCATTTGTTGGTTCCTTCTTGGAGTGTTGGGAAAGTCATTTCTTCCACAAAGTCCTCCAGGACTTGTGCTTTGAGGGTTTTCCTGCTCTCGTACTTGATGTCGAACTCGGACAGTTCCAACGACCATTTGAGCATTCCACGCATTCGATCCAATAGTTGTTTGATGGGTTGGTCTGTTCGAACTATGATGGTGTGTGACAAGAAATAGTGGCAGAGTTGTCTCGTGGTGTTGACTAGTGCAAGGGAAGTCTTTTTGATTTGTTGGTATCTCAATTCGGACCCCTGTAAGGCTTTGCTCATGAAATAGATAGGTTTTTGCCCTTCCCGTGTTTCTCGGATGAGTGTGGTGCTAACAGACTCAGCGGTCATGGCCAGATATAGATATAGTATCTCCTCTTTATCAGGTCGAGATAATACAGTAGGTTGGGATGGGGTTTGCTTGAGGTGAACTAGGGCCTACTCGCATTCCTCGGTCCAGTCGAACGCGACTTCCTTTCTTAGTAATTTAAACAATGGGAGTGCGTGCTGGGCCGATCTCGCGACGAATCGAGATAACGAAGTCAACATCCCATTGAGGATTTGAATAGATTTTTGGACTTGGTGGGAAGTGCGAGAATGCAGGCATTTATCGGGGTTAGCCTCTATCCCACGTTCGGTGAGGTAGAAACCGAGGAACTTTCCAGCCCGGACTCCGAAGGTGCACTTTTCGGGGTTGAACCTCATCTTGCGCTTCTGGCTTGATTGAAGACCTTCCTGAGGTGCAGGGCATGATCGACTTCCTCTTGGCATTTCATAATCATGTCGTCTATATACACCTCGAGCATGTCTCTAATTTCCCCTTTAAAGACTTTATTGATCATGCGTTGGTAAGTTGCGCCGACGTTCTTCAGACCGAAGGGCATCACGTTGTAGTGATAGTTTCCCGATTTGGTCATGAAGGCCGTATAAAGTTTATCTATTTTAGCTATTGGGATTTGGTTATATCCCGAATAGGTGTCCATAAATGAGAGTAATTTAAAACCTGCAGAATTATCAACGAGTTTATTGATGTTGTGTAGGGGGTAGGCGTCTTTCGGACATGCCTTATTAATATCAGAGTAATCAATGCACATGCGCTATTTTCCATTATTCTTTTGCACAAGTACATGGTTGGAAAACCACATAGTATATTGGGCTTCCGATACAAAATTGGCCTCTAGAATGTCCCTAACAGCTTGCTCGGTAGCCTTAGTTTTTTCTGGGACTACTTTTGCTTGCGTTGTGCTACGTCCTTAAGGGAATGATCAATGGTAAGGTGGTGACATGCGACCTCTGGGTCGAGACCAGGAATTTCGGCTGCGCTCCAGGCGAAGAGGTCGGCGTTATCCCTCAAGCAGGATTTGAGCTGGTTTCGAGCCAACTCTACGAGATCCGCTCCTATCTTGACTCCTTTGTTGGGGTCGTCACCGAGTGGAATGAGCTCGAAGTACCTATTCGGGATTGGACGCATGTGCTGCTCTGAGGATCCTCCTAAACTGTTGGAACTGGGCGAATATTCTTCGACCATAGGCGCTTTTCCTTTTCTCCTCTTCTCGTCCAAGTCCTTCGGCTCTAGACAGTTGTCGAGATCAATGGCGTCGACTCGAGGGAGGGTTCTGGTTCTTGAGAGATTTCTAGAAGTTCGACCTTGCCTTTGGTCTGGGTTGGGAGGTTAATGGAGTCTAGGCCCTTTGCCGATGCCTCGAAGCATCTTCGGGTTGCTTGGATGTCTCTGTGCAACGTTGCCACCTTCTCGTTTGCCGTATAATATTTTATCTTCAAGTGTACCATGGATGGTACAACAATCAGCTCGGCAAGATTGGATCGACCAAAAATGAATTGGTACAAAGATAGGCAATCGACGACCAAAAAATGTGTTTTGATCGACCTGCAGGTCTCTCCGGCCCTAGAAGTTACGATCAACTCGACGTATTCCCATGGCTTCGTTGTGGAGCCATTGAACCCCTGCAGATCTGAGCCGAGGTAGGGAGTCAGGTGGGTCTCGTTGAGCTATAACGTCCTGAAGAGTTAAGTATACATGATATCGGCCGAACTGCCTTGGTCGACCAATATGCGCCTGACATCGAAGTTAATCATTCGAGCACGCACGAGCAGAGAGATATTTGCATTGGGGGAGCCCTTAGGTAGATACTCCTTGTAGAAGGCCAGTGGATGAGACTTGCCTTGGATTTTATCGAGGTGGCGCCCTGATCTGAACTCGTCCTGATGAGATCGTCAAATCTTCTTTTGATTGATCCGATGGAGTTCTTGGTGAACCCTCCACCAAAGATGACCATGGCCATTGGGAAAGATTCCCTAGGGCTATGAGCGGCGAAGTATGCCAGGGTGGTATCTAGGTCGGGGAAGAAGAAGTCTTCCGGCCTGGATATGCTCATTGCTACGAGCATGAAAGACTCTTTAGCAGGTTTTTCTTTCTCGACCTTACTGGACGAGGGGGTTCTTCTTTTGCAGACTCTTTCTTTTTGTACTGTTTGAGATGCCCGTCTCTGATCGGGATCTTAATTGCATCCTTTAGATGGATACAATCATCCGTCACGTGTCTGTGACTCTTGTGAAATCTGCAATATTTACTTTTTCCGATCCCTGGCTTGGTCGGGGTCTGTCGAGGAAAGCGCATTCCCCTTTGTTTGAACTCGGAGTTTGCACAATCGGTCAAGATACGCTCCCGAGAGGTGGTGAGGGGGTGTAGTCACTGAATCGACCCATCGGCCCTTGTGGTCTCTCGAGTCGTGGGGTTTGTCTTCCCGCCTTCTTTCTCCCCCCAGACGGTATGTCGAGGGATCTTCATTCTTGGAGCTCTTGACGTTCTCCGTATGTCGGGTGTCGCGAGTAGAGTTTGCGGCTTCCTTTTCCTCGTATTGGATGTATGCTTGGGATTTCGGAGAAAACATCCAACATTGAGGTGTTTCAATACCTCTGCCTTCGTGAAGTCGCTACAGGCGAACCTCTCGAGGAGATATTTTTCATATCGTCCGTCATTGACACCTGGACGGCTTCTTGGTTGAAACTCTTGATATATGCTCGGAGAGATTCCTCTTTGCCCTGAATGATGGCTTCCAGGGTTGCCTCTGACTTTGGGTGGCGTCGGGAGGCGGTGAATTGTTTGGAGAATAGTCTCCCTAGATGCTTCTAGGATGTGACCAATCCATCAGAGAAGATTTTATACCACGCCATGGCCCATTTCCTCAAGGTTGTAGGGAATAGGCGACATTTGATGGTCCCACAAACTCCTCGATAATCGAGCAAAGCATCGATGTTCCCGATATGTTCGTCAAGGTCGGTGGTGCCATCGTATTGACCAAGCCTGAGAGGTTTCTCTAGACCGGAAGGAATAGGGATGTCCATGATAGCCCGACACAGAGGGTCGTGATGCTCGTCTTCATCGTTTTGGTTGGGAGAGAGGGAGACAGAATGATTGCTTCTTTTGCAATGGGGGGAGAGTTCTCTCTCCTGTCTTGATCTGGGCGACGGGGATCGATCGCGGAGCGATACAGATCGTTCTTCGTCTTCTTGTGTGAGGGATATCCCTAATTTTTCCGAGGTAGGGTGTGTCCCCTTTTCTTCAGAAAAGATAGGTCGGGATGGTCCTCTTTCCGAGCAGGTCTTATTGGTGAGGGACTACGGGAAATGGCTGCTTTAGGTCTCTGAGGTGGAGACGACGGGCGGTTCTTTTCTAGAGCCTCAATGTGCTGGCCCTGCTGGAGGAGGAGGATGTTTGTGTGATTGAGGACGGACAAAATATCGATAATCTTTGGGTGTTGGTCGACGGTGGTCTTGGGGTTGAGGAATGACGGGGTCGTCGACTTGATCCTCGGGTTTCTATTATCAAGAGGAATCTTGGTGCGATATCTTTAGAATATGGGATGTGGTCACGCCATCCACAGATCAATGGTATCCTCGAGACAAGGAGATGAATTGTTCTGTCCATTTTGGACGGGGAAAACGACCTTGCGAAAGGAGTTGGTTGTTATCGACCATCTCGTTAGGATTTTGAGAGTATCTTTGATCTTATGATATCGGGATGATGAATGAAGGCGGGGAGATAGTTCCCAGTGGCTCCATTGATTTGAACAAGTGATCATAAGAGATGGCCGGAATGGTTGATGATCCTTGAGCAAGTTGATGTTGATGAGGGGTGGTGTACCTACAAGCACACGATGCTAAAGTAAGCAAATGTTCAAGGAAGAGGATAGAAAACATTAGGGTTTTGAGTGTAAGAAAGTGATACCTTGCCCTCAAAGATATGAGGGTTTATATAATGGACATAGGGGGATTTTCATTGGTTGCTATATTTGGGTTGAGATACGCGGATCCGCAAAGATAGTCGTTCAAGCTGACTAAGTCAAGACCGAATATATATGCCTGTAACTAGCCGTTATGTCGAGCATGGATGACATAACAGGCACAGTTTACGACGGGACAAGCCTTGGATTAGCTCGACCTATGTCGAGCAGAGTATATGTGATGCGGGCAGATGGGAGCCCTGAATACGCCATTGAGGCTTGATAGGTCATTATAATTAAGGGAGGAACGACCTGCCCGAAAGCTTTCGGGAAGTCTAGAACAATAGTGACTATTGTAAACTTGCTTGATATTTAATGTATTCTTGGGTCTTTTGTGCTTCAAAGTTGCAAGTATGTTTTTGGGTGGTACCAAGTTCGAAGACATGTCACATGTCTTCTCATCCAGAAAGAGTCGACAAGCAATTAGATGACCGACTAACTTTCAACTTAAATCATGGTTGTGTAAACCACATATCTCATTAAATATCCATTTATTATTTTCCAAAATATAACCACTCAACCTAAATGGACATTCACATTTTCTTGAACTAGTGTCGTCGCGTTTCAATTTTTTTATATGACGAATATATTTTCCACTTCTTTCGTATGTCAAATTCACAAATGCATTTCTTATATCTGTGCCGTTTTCAGACCTTCCAATCAAAACACCAAATCCTAGTTTCGTAGGCTCTATACGAATCCACTCCAACATGTCTTCACGTAATTCAAACTCTTCTCCATTTTCAAAATTCTCACGAATATCTACCACCTTACTTACGATAGGAGATAAGAGAGGTGAAACAACTTGAGACACATTAGGTTTGGTCATGTTATCGGGATGCATCCTACCTAATATTATAAAAACCATAAACCCTATTAATACTTACATAGAAAATGGTAGAAGGTTATGTCAAACAAACACAAACATAAATCAGAATTGTAGTTCCGATTATGTTCGACTACTAACCAGATATATACATCCGATTTTCACATAACACACACACACACACACACTATATATATATATTACCTCCCCTCTAAATACCTAATATTCCCAAAATACCCTTTTTAAATCAAAAATATGTATTTTAAAATTACATATCCAATTTTTTTAATATTCGTGATGTGTTCCATGTATCTCTATTGAGAAAAAATATTGCAAACTCGTCTCATGTGGTTCAAGTTGATGATGTGCAAGTGAGATAACTTGTTGTGGAGACATCACCTATCTGAGATAGAAGATCGGGTTTAAACTTCGAGGTAAAGAGATTGCCTTGTAACGGTAGCTTGGGGAGGACTAGCAGGTGGAAACATGACTTGGGAGTTCGAGAGTTGGATGAGTGGGTCTTATCCTGGTATGTTCATTGGAGGTAATTTTCAAGGGAGAAAATATTTTAAGTGGAAAAGAGTTGTAACACCTCAATTTTAGCATATATATGTATATATATATATATATATATATATATATATATATATATATTATGTGTGATTTTATGCGTAATTGATTTTATTGGAATCAATCGATATGTGCTATGTGAAGGGTAGTCAAGGTAAGTATGTCGAAACGTAGAGTTATAATTAGTGATTATTATATATGGAAATAATAGAATATTGGTAACTGGGTCTATTGGGTGAGAATGAGGAGAGTAATGTGAGTGATGTGTTAGTAAGTCCGTTAGTGATTACTAGAGTTAGTATTTGTGAGGGTTTAATAAAATAGATAAAGAAGAGGAGAGGAAGAATAAGATTCGAAGAGTTTATCGGCAATCAGGGTGAGGGTGGATTTTACATGGTTATTGAGATTGTATGATGATGTATGATGGGTAGAAGCGTGTTTATAATGAAATTCCTAAATGTCCATGGTTTGTAAATGTTAGATTTTGAATGAGAATCCGTGAATTTTATGATTAAATGTGTTTTGATGCTTATACATGTTAGATATAGGTTATAATGTCTTAAATCGTGACAAATTGGGTGTTAGAATGTGTTTTTTGTATGGATAATCATGTTGGAACTATGATGCCATCACATGTTTTTTATTTGGGGAAATCGCAAAGGGCCTCAGTGTCATATATCGCGCTTAGCGTGGGTCGCGATTGTGAGTTTGGTGCTTAGCGTCTAGAGCTCGCTTAACGCGGTCCATTGGGTGTTGAAAAATAATTATTTTGTTGAATTGTTTTCGGAATATGAATGATGATATTTTATACTAGTTTGTACTTCATTTTCTGGAATGTAATCTGCATATTGGGCGTGTTTTGAAGCGGAATTTTTAATGACATGAAACTTGTTTTTATGTTGGTGTGTGAATGTGATTGGTGTTAGATTGTAACGACGCTTTGTACATTTTTATTATGTGTTATGATGATTGTTTTGGTGTGGTGATGTGATGAATATGAATTGTATGTGAATAATTCCTAAGTATGTGTCGATATGTGGTTGTATGTGCAAATATGTGGTAATTCAAGTGTGATGAATTATTAAAGATATGCATGGATGTTAAGATTAGAGAATGGTATTAATTGTGTATGGTTGTGGTAATTTCTCATGCATCATTATTGTCAAGAGATATGCGCTTTAGTTTCGAGGGAGCTAATGACTTGTCTCAAACCTAGAGAAGGATTTGAAAGCTTAGAGGCTGGGATTTTGGGTGTTATTGGTCTAGAGGACGAACCCGGTTTAAAGTAAAAATCGAAAAATAATAACAGAGATTGGTACCACATGCATGATTATTTGCATTTGAGTTGCATTAAGTCATATTGTGTGTATGTTTGCAATATGGAATTATGTGAGTTATATGGGATTGTTGTACTTTTGTGAAATTGTGAATGATGAATGAATACTTGTGAATAGTATGATTATTTAAGTGATGTTATATTTTTAAAGTATATAAAGTGTGAGAATATTATTTGTATGCATGTAGGCTATATATTATATATTGTTATATGATTCCGATAATTATGTGAGTTCTCACCCTTTTGTTGGAACGATGTTTTGTACGACATCGCTTAGGTATTGAAGATTAGAGTTGCTTCTAGCAAGAGAGTAGCGGGCGAAGTTGTTATTTTATTTTCGTATTTATTTTGAGTTAAGTCATGCTCTGGTCATGTAACACTGGAGAATGTTTGGATTCATGTTTTAGAGAGATACTATGTATACTTTATTTTATTTTGTTATCATCATTTGAATAATGGGATGAATTGACTTTTGACACCTAAGTTTATTAAATGAATGAATTTTATTTTGGAGACTTGAATATTATATTTATTTGAGTGAAAGTGATTCCGCTGCTACATGCTTGTGTGAAAGTGATTATGAAAAACATGGATTTAATTTAGTGTTATTGAGCATGAGAGATGTTTGTGATGTATGGAGTATGTGTGACACCCTTAAGTGACATGTAGGTTATATTCTTGTGATTTATGGCGTAATATTCTGCGGAGTTTTAGAAGGGTGTTACATGTTGCACTGACTTTATGTTATATGATCGCCTCACGAACTAACAAATGGTATCATGAGCCTTTGGTTATAGTAAAGAGATCGACTTATTTGTATCGAAATGTCCGGGAATTGGGCGTCCTTGAGAGGTGTATCGAAATATCAAGGAAGAGGTGTATCAAAATATGATGAAATTGAAATACTCGGGAAGAGGTGTATCAAAAGCCAGGAAGAGGTGCCAGCATACAGTGTATGTGCATAAAAAAAGTTTTCATTTGAGGGGAGCATTGTGGACTTACACTTGAGGAGTGTTGACAATAATAAGTCAAATGTGAGTTGGAGTCCGTATTGGTTATAAATATGGAGACTTGAGCATTTATAGGTGAGAGACTTAATACTCATATCACCTTAAAGTTTTTGGTGAATATGTGGTATTTCTTTCACTTGTCGTTGCTCTTGGCTCAATATAAATGCTACTCCTTATGAACTAACAAATGGTATCTCGAGCCTTTAATTCGAGTAAAGGGATCGACTTACTTGTATAGTAAATCCATTTTGCGTTAATCTTTGGATATGTTGATTGTATAGTAAATCATTATAGATTAATCTCTAACTTTATAGGTATGCTCTATATGATGATATATTTTAATCCAACGGTTGATTTTAAAAAATATTAATCCGAAGTGACTTTTTTGGGCGAATGTAACTCATGGTGTAACTCTTCGGGTGCAATTTGATCTCTCTCATATATATATATATTAAGAAAAATGATATTCCTACACCAAAAATTACACTTACACGTATTTCCTTTGTTCGTCTGGTGAACAATGAAATATTATAATAATAAAATATATTTTCAAAAAATATTTTTATTTTTTTTTTAAATTATGGGGTTAACCAACTTTATTATTTTCTTAACCAATTTTTTACACTTTATTAACCAATTTTATTTATTATTAAAAATAATTTTTAAAAATTTGAGTAGTTTATTAATCAACTTTATAACTTTATTAACTATTTTTTTACATTTCATTAATCAATTTTATTTTATTACTATTATTTTTAAAATATGAGTGTTTATATATCAACCAACTTATAACTTAATTAATTTTTTATACTTTATTAATTAATTTTATTTTACCATTAAAATTATTGTTCAAAAATTATTCATTTATAGTGTAAACAAAATACTGTTTATTGGTGTCAAATGTGGTGTTGGAATAGTTCCTGATAAATTAATCATAGTAAAAGTTGTCATGAGCCATGACATTGGTTCTTTAAATTAAGATGGTTGGCTGCTCTCATTTTGTGTTTCTCTATATGTAGTGTGTAATCTTTGCGATCATATACTTCTTCAATCTCCACCACAGAACATCAACCATTGTCTCCGCTCTAAGAAGCATACCCAAGAGCAATTCAACGCTGGTGTTGATTATACATTGACAACTACAATGCAAAGCTTATGTACGGCCATTAACTGATGTCGTTGCAATATGTCGACAAAAGCATCACCATTAACTTCATTATTGCCTCAAAGTGAGGAAAGCAAAACACATACACCACCTTGGAGCCGTGTGGGAATGCACACAGAACTCAAAATCTATTGAGTTTGACAATCATATGTTGTGCGGGTCCCTCTCATGAAAGTGATTTGTTATATAATTGAATTGAGTTTGAATGAATTCATCTTATTATTGAACTGATATAGTTTGTTAACTCTTAACAAATTATAGAGTTTGTTATACAAGTGAGTTAACTCTTAACAAATTTTTAACTACCTCTAACTAAATACTAACCATCTATTTGTTACTCTGTATCTCTAATATTTCCTTACAAGATTAAGGTGGATTTAAACAAACTACTTTGGTGCACCAAGTTCCAAAAAGCAGTCGTATCCAACGACTTTGTGAGTGTGTCAGCAATAGCAATACGTGTAGAGGCAGGAACATGTTTGGCTAACATTTTCTGTTAAATCTAATAGCAAGATTGATATAACTAACTAGTTCATAGGATAGCATAACAGAATCATAGCTAAAATTTAGTTAGTTGTATGTTCTAGTTATATGTTCCTTACTATAGTAACCAACCATATTTATGTGTATACCACCATTAAAAAATTAGTTTTTAGCATCGATCATTTGTAGATGCTTAAGGTGAAAATAAAAAAAACGGATATTAATATGAATTTAGTGTCGACTACAGAGAAGCCGAGGCTAGTTAGACTTTGCTAAACCGAAGCTAGGTGGATCCTAATGGATTGACACTATATTTTTCCAAGAAACATGAAAAGTCAA
>CM038793.1:278102513-278172315 GCA_021764765.1 Vicia sativa
GACGCCAAGTGGTCGATCGAAAATGTCCCAAAAGTCTAATCTCAACGAGCGAGCATCAGTATCAACCAACCCCGCCTCTACACCCAAAGTCATGATCTACCACCTTCTAATGGCTAAGACAACAATTAAGGTTCTAAAAGTTTAGTTAGCGCCGATGACATTAATGCCAGGCAAAATATCTTCAACTTGGGAATGAAGAGTATCGGACAACTAAAGTGTCACTAACGTAGCCATCATGTTGACCGCTTAGTTATCGCCTAGCGGTCGCGATGATCTAATGCTACTTACCTAAAAGGAAACCCGGATCCGTGAAGGATCCCAACAATATAATACCCAAGCAACCCTTAAAAGATAAAGCATACAAGTCAAACAAAAGCAATAAAGGTTATCTAGAAACCCTAAGGCAATTCTCTTTTTAGGGTGTATTCCCCAACAGAGTCAGCCAGCTCGGTGAATACTTGAACTGACTTTGTAGGATTTTGTATCCAATGTGCGGATAGCAAGAGTCGCCACCGACTCTTTATTTTTATCCAATTAAGGAAGGTAAAAGTAATGTAAAAAGACCTTCGTTAGATTCGAGTTCGGGAGAATGGTTATGAAAAGGGAAGGTACAGCACCCCTTTCCATCCGTAGTTATCTACGGGCTCTTAGTGCTTAGATCACTTTTAAAATTGCTTTCGTGTGTTCGACAAAAGATGTTTTGAAAAAGGCATTTCGCTGACTTTGTAATGACTCGTAGGAGTGTATACAAAGTGTTCTGGAATGTTTTTGTTTTGAAAAGAATTTGAACTTTGAAAAAGTGTGTGGTGTGAAAAGCATTTGATAGAGCAAGCAACTAAAAGACTTATTTACCCACCCGTAATTGGTTTTGTTGTACTTCACATTCCTTTAGAATAGCTAGCCCATTAGTTAGGTAGCTCCATTGGATGTACGGACATTCTAGGGGATCCGGATGGTCATAAGGCAACTCAGGAAGTATCCCAGCACATCGAAGGACTATCATCATTTTTCGTAGGCGACAATCGAGGGTCAAGATCATGTATCGAGGCAACATCGTGGGTCTTATGGTCTTTGTATCAAGGGACTATGATGATTTGTTTGGAAGGCAATGCTAGAATACCTCACGCGTTGGGACATGACCATTTTGAATCGAAGGCATCGAGAGAGAATTACCCTAAGGGGTGCGTGTGAAAGAAGTGTGTTGATTTCGTATATGTTATCTTGAAAATTAGTGGCTATGTTCAATTTTAGTCTTGCCATACACGCCTAATTACTAGCAGCTTATAAGGTGCAAAGTAAAATGCGAATGTAAATGCGGAAAGGTAAATGTCCCACGCTATTACATGGCTTTGGGCGTATACATAATTTAAAATTGCGGAAAATAAAACCTAATTTAAACTATTACATCCCATGTATAGTTACATTATTTGGAAAAATAAAAAAGAAAAGAAATTGTCTCGAATCGGATCAACCCATAAGAAGAAGAAATCTAAAATGCAATATGAATCGAATAAGAGAAAGATGTTAGAAAAAATGAAAAATTTTAATATGAGAAAATTATTACATTGGAAATAATATAAATAAACTAAAATAATTTTTGGGATTTTTAGATGCAATTTGGTAATTTAAAATGAATTAAAAGTAATTAAAATGCAAAATTATGAATAAAAATAAATATGCATAAAAAGTATATTTTAATTTTATAAATTAAATAAAGGTTTTCAAAATAAATGTAAAAAGAATAAATATTTGATGAGTTTTTAATGCATAAATAAAAATATGAAGTTAATTAAAATAACATGCAAATATTAAAATAAATTGGAAAATAGAAAAATATGAAAAGTTTGAAGTTTTGAGAAAAGAAAACAAGAACCGTCTCAAGGAGGTTCGAATCGAGAGCATCCGCCATGTGAACGCTTAACCACTAGGCCACGTTGCATCCGTGTTCAAGTTGAAAATCAATGATATATGTAAACGTGTCAGCGATTATTTTGAAATTAAACACAACAACAAGGGCCCCATTGGAAAGGAAAGAGCGAATCGAATGAGCCATTATACACGCACGCCATCAATCGGAGTCAACTGGTCAAGCTGGCCACGACGCCGAGTGCCTAGCCTGGTCAGTTTCTCCAAGAACGACGATCCTCAAACTCGCGAATACGAAAATTACAAGCAAAAAGAAGACCTAGTCCACCTATTTCGACCCTTCTGGATTCAATGGCGGTGTCGGTTTTGGCTGAATCGGCTTGTACAAGCCGGTTCAAAGCTTTCCAGTTTGGAAACCCTAAGCATGGCATCTCGCGTTTTAACGTTCAAACTCCATAGCGATGCTTCAGACGGTTCTGGCATCTCATAAGCACAGAAGCATTAAAATCAATTGAAACACACGAATATTAAAAATGCAAAATCAAGAAAATTTGGAATATGTATGCATGTACAGGGCTCGATTCAGCTTGCTTTAATCCATGGCAAGAGCGTGTACTTACTCAAACTTACCCCCTGAAGACAATGGAGTGGTTTTGAGGGTGAAACTACTGGAGTTTGAAATTCGATTTTCCAATTCTTGAAAATATTTTGGCAAAATAAGGGTTTGGCTTGAGCTAGGTTTCGTGTTGTCATTGTACACAATGTCAAGTATTTATAGAGGAAGTTGGATGGCAAAAGAGTGAAAAAGATTGCTCCATCAATGTGCAAATATTTTCTTTGAAAATAAAATCAAATATTGAAGAAAATATGATTTTCTCATCAATGCCATGGTTGAATTTGTAAGTGTATTGGGCCTTCTTGGACATTAAGAAAGATATAAATCCAACTTAATTGAAAAAATAACCTAATTTTCATATTTTACATAATTTATTTTTGAATTAAATGTTATAAAATTCAAATATAAATCAAAAAAATAGAAAATTACCAATGCCAAGCATTTATGGGTCAAGAATATTGTCATGAACAAGTTTGGATCAAAAGATTATAGGCCCATTTGGAAAATTTTATTTTGACCAAAATGTCCTTTTGTGCAATTGTCCAAAATCGCCCAACTTCTAATAGTGTATCTTGCTCAATTTTCCACATTTTTGAGTGTTCTTGGACTTTTTGGAAAGCTCTAAGAGTCCTCTAAACAATGTCTTTGGTTTCATCTCAATTGGAGTTACCATGCTCAATATATCTTCAAAACAAAAAGTTGACTTTTTGTTGACTTTGAAAATGACAGAATGTTTTGAGCTATACCTCTCAAATGAAGCACTTTTGGACATTCTTGTGAGACAGTGTAGAGAATTGAATTTCCTTCAAAACAAGAGGTGGTGGAAAATTTCGAGAAAGTATGAGAAAGTTATGATCAACAAAGTTCATTGACTTTTCACCTGAAACCCTAATTTAGAAAGTTTGACTTTTGAGCAAATCTTGAGTTTTCTTGATGAATCATGATCAACCCTTGATCAAATGATGAATGTAACTTCAAAATGAGGATGTTGACCAAAAATCATGAAGTTTGACTGTATGTTGACCACAATTGACTTTTTGTCCAATACAACCGATTTTCAACCATCCGAGCAATTGTTCGAGGAAACTTGACTTGTAAAGCTTGAAACTTGACATGGAGAATCTTTGGCATATGATGAGGCATGAAGGCCATTGGAGATGTTGGAAGTTCATCTTGACTTGAGAGATACCAAACCCTAGTTTGGGTTGATTGTCTAGGAGATAGTTTGTCTCGATCAACTCTTGAGGAATCCTTGAGCATAGATATGAAATCTCGAATAGATGGAGGGAAAATTTGGGGTATGACACCTTGGACCAAGTTGGTGAGCATCTCTTGAATTGAGCATTCGAAGCTGGAGATCTTTGGACACTGTTCAAGAGTCATTTCAAGAAATAAACAATGAGAATAAGAAACCTACCAATGTACCTATTATGAAATAATATGCCATGATATGTGATGTTATGCAATGCAATACAATGTTTTCAAGGACCTTAGGAATTTAAATTTTTAAATAAGCATAAACAAATTTTATTAGTTTCTCTTTATTAAGTACAAAGATAGTTTTTAAGCAAATAATAAAAAGGGTTCCTAAAGCTTTGTTCCACGGCGCCTCTTTGTGGTCAAGTAGTTGATGTTTCGCCTCGTAGTAGCTCATCAACTATAATACCTTCTTCTCACTTGCATAACACCGAGCTTCGAACATGTCCCTTTCTTCTTTAAGTTGAATCCAGGATCTCTTCAAGTCTTCAAAATCGGTAAGCATGTCTGATGGAGAATGGTATAGGGTTCGTCACCCTATAGCAATGGTTCCATAATCACGGGTAGCACAGTGTAAACGACATTATGAGGTTTTGAGCTCAAGTCGCACCCATTCGAGGTAAGGTTCCCAAGGAATGTGTCATACCCCAAAATTTGCCCTCTTACTTCTCAAGACATTTCTCATATCCGGACTTAAGGATTTCATGGTTGACCAAACAAACTCTCTCCTAAGCAATCAATCCAAACTAGGTTTTGTCATTCTCAAATCAAGGTGAGCTTCTAACACTCAAGTGGTCATCATGCTCATCATATGCTTCAAAGAATCTCCATGTCAAGTTTCAAGCCTTATAAGTCAAGTTTGCTCGTATAATTGCTCAATGGTTGAAAATTAATGTATTGGACAAAAGTCAACTATGGTCAACATAAATAAACTTCATAATTTTTGGTCAACATCAATATTTTGAAGTAATATTCATCATTTGATCAAGGGTTGATCATTATTCATCAAGAAAAGTCAAGAATTGATCAAAAGTCAAAGTTTCTAATTGGCTTTCCTACAAAAGTCAACGTAACTTTGACCTGGCATAACTTCACATACTTTATCAAAATTTTTCCATAACAGCTCATTTTGAAGAGAATTCAATTCACAACTTCATGTCTCACAAGCTTGGGCGAAAATGCTTCATTTGAAGTTATGGATCAAAACATTACATGTCCTTTAAAAGTCAACAAAAAGTCAACTTTTTCAAAGAAGTGTTCATGAGCATGGAAACTCCAATGAAGATGAAACCAAAGAGGATTTTAGAGGACATCTTGAGCTTTCTAAAAGTACAAGAACACCCAAAATGTTAAAAATTGAGCAAGATACACCTTGCACAAGTTGAGCATTTTGAGGAAGTGCACAAAGAGAAATACTTGACAAAACCAAAAATTTGCAAACAGGCCTAACTTTTCTTGGTTCAAACATGTTCCTTATCTGAATTGGAACCCAAGCCCAAGCCACAATTTTATCTTTTATTTTCTATTTATTTTGGATTTTAATCATTTAAAAGCCAATTTAAATAAAATAAAAAGAGAAAATCAAAATTAATTGCAAGTTGGATTTTTTCTCTCATTCTTGGGATCCAAGCAAGCCACAAGTAATCAATTTCGAAATTGCATTGATTGGCAAAGGAATTGAATGAAAGTTGATCAAAAAGGCAATATTGGTTTCATACCAAATCAAATATTTTCTCATTGATTGGCATATAATTTCTTCATGATTCTTGACCTAATTCCTTCCACTAAGTACATGATGCATCCACAAGCACAAAGAATGAAATCCTTGCCTCCAAGAACCTACCCAACTTCAAAAAAATCGTGGCATTCAAGCAATTGGCAGCCCTAGTTTCGATCAATTCAATCTTCTAAGCACTCCAATACATTCCCGGAGGTTCTCCGATCCATTCCGTATACTCACAAGCCAAAGAATACCTCCGTAATCACGAAATCCGTATTTTGTCAACACTTTAACTCAAATTCGATTTTGATTTTCATGCATATTTAACATGTTTTGATTGTTTGTTTGTGTTTAGAATGGAGTTTCAAACTTTCGATAGGTTAATTGGAATTTAGACACAAGAATCGTGACTTGCCATTGTTAGGGTTCATAAGCTCCAATTGGGGTTTTTCAAATAGGAAAAATGGATGAAACCAATGATCCCAAGACGTCAGGATCAAACCAGTTGATCCATGTCCCCAAAATAAATTTACGTTGCATATTTGGATTTTTGAATTTTACAGTACTATAGCTACGAACAAACCGTAGCTAAAGGTTCAAAATTTCAAACGAAGAAGATGACTGCCTTGCTTTCCGATTTTGATGTTTTCCTTAAATCTATTTGCTTTGTATTCTTTATGTGTCATATTGCTAATGATGGTCCACGAGTCGATGGTGCGCAACACAAGCGATTGTTCATAAGGTCCTGGGTTCGAACCCTCCCTTTTTACTTAACATTTTGAAATTATAGATTCTCCAGAAAGCTTGCCTAGAAACCACAATTTTTGGCTCTTCATGCCACGCTCTAGGCCCTGTGAAGCTCCACTCTTCCTCGGGCTAAGTAAAAGCCCTGTGGGGCATACCGGGCACATGCCGTAAGCTCCGTAAACTCCAAGATTCTAGACACCTCCACGGGCAAGAGTCCCCCAGAAGTGCCTACTGGGCACGGTCAGCCAAAGGTCTCCTAGAAGCTCCAGCTTCTGGGAGAATTCTATCTAGAAACACTCTGACCCTTTTCATTATTTTTTCATATTTTCATGTTTTTTCTTATTTCATTTAATTTCTTTTCAAATAATTTTCTAATGCATCAAAATCACCAAAAATAATTTCTTTTTGCATTTAGGTTAAAAATATTTATTTAATTTTTGGCATAAAATTAATATTTTTGCATGCATATTTTAATTAATTATTTTTCCTCAAAACCAATCCGTAAAATTTCCAAAAAAATTGTTCTATCATCTAATTAGGATTACTAACCTAAAAGCTTTTTCCTAACTCAAAAATCTTTACTAACACATTGTCTCTTATGCTAATTTCTTTTCTTTTCCGATTATTATGTATCTGCTTCGTGTTGTAATAGTTAAGATTTATTTTCTCGCATTTTTCCAATATTATGTAATCGCCATGGGATGTAATAGCTTAATTAGGATTTACTTTCCGCACTCATATATTATGTAACCCCAAAGCCATGTATTGTCAGAGGATTTACTTTCCGACTTTACTTTCCGCAATTTACTTTCGCATATATAAAACTGCTAGTAACTAGCGTGTTGGAAAGATAAAATGAACATAGATCACTTCTAATTCCAAGATAAAATATCTAAACATAACACACTCTTCACACACGCACTTCTAGGTAATTCTCTCCGCGTTTTCGAACAAATGATCAAGTCCTCGAACGTAGAGGTATCCTAGCACCATTGCCTCACAAACATATCATCATAGTCCCTTCGATACAAAGATCATAGTCCTCGACGTGGCTCACGAATACATGATCTCGCCCCTCGATTGTTGCTCACGAAAAGTGATGATCGTCCTTTGAATGTGCTAAGATACTCCTACAAGTGCCTTCTATGACCATCCGATGTCCCTTTACATCCAATGAATAAGGTTACCTACCAACCAATGGTATGGATAGATTATTCTAAAGGAAAGTAAAATAACACTGAAACGACTGCTCGAGTAGGTAATAAGACTTTTAGTTGCTTTCATCAAAATACTTTTCACACCTCACACTTTTGTCAAAGTTAAAACACTTTTCAAAAACGAAACATTTCAAACACTTCGTATACATTCCATTAAATGATTACGAAGTCAAAGTTAAATATCTTTTCAAAAACATTTTTTCAAATACACACACGTAAAGCAAATTTTTTAAAGTGAGCTAAAAGCGACCAGAGCCGTAGAGAAAACTGCGATGGAAAGTGCTAATACCTTCCTTTTCATAACCTTCTCCTTACTTTAATCTAACGAAGGTCTTTTTCTCGTTTTTCACCTTCCCTTAATTGATAAAAGAAAATTTGGTGGCGACTCTGCTATCCGCAACATCACGATCAAAAAGCAAAACAAATTCCAAAGTCGGGCTTCTCCCACCGTTACTGTATCATTCTTGTGTCCCAATGTCCCGTATCGCCTTCTTTACCATTCCCAAGCGTGTATAAATCTTCACTGTATTCGAGATCATCATGAATAAACACAATGTCTTGAGAATCATCTCATGGGGACCATCTCTTCGAGCATATCCAAACCGACGAGCTAGAGAAGGGTAAGTGATACCTCCCTTATGCCAATGAGTGGCATTAGGAATTCCCCACAACGCCAATGAAGGTGAAGTCCTTTGAGAGAAAAGACACCAACGGATATCTGAATGGGAGAGTGACATCAATCTTTGAGACCACTTTAATCTTTGCTCGTTCTTCATTATCGATTGAAGGGGTGCGAAATAAACCACCGAAAGTAACGTATGCAACACATGAGAGTTCCTTGTCTTTTGATGGTATGAGTGTGGAGAGAATGCAAATGTCCCCAAGTAGGAAACAGATTACATGGGAATATCTTGATGGCGCTCGTGTCTATGAACCGATCCGATTAGGAAATAACACCAAGCCATAGATTAGCAAGGCCACGATGTTGAATGCATGGAAACTCATAGCGCTTAGGAATTCTCGAGCTTTCATCAGAACATAGCAAGTAAACCCTTAACTCCACTTCTTGTTTCCTAATTAGCTTCAATGTTTGATCACTTTAGATGTCATATGGATGTCTTCGCATTTCTGAGCTTTTTCCAATCCTGAAAGGTATCTCGAAGGATAGGTATCTCAAGTAGCTAGAGAACTCTTCCAATGTAGGCACCAATCGATAATGGATTGTAAAGTTGATGTTTCGCATCAAGAACTGGAATAAGATGTGCATCATATCTTCTTCAAACCGAGATAACCAAGTCAAGCAGATAACCATGTCTCTTGATGATCCGAGCATGATCGGAATTTCTAAAACCAATTCTTTGAGTCGAAAGGTATACCCATGAAGTTGATTCAATAGTCTTCTCGAAGCCATGATCCCTACAAAACAAAGCAAAGATAAATTCCTAGGTCCTTGAAATAGTTAGAAATGATATGATGATGCGATGTTATGATGTCATGATGTCATGATGTCATGATTAAGCAAGTAGCAAGCACAAACAATTCACACAATAGCCTTAGGTTTAAGGCTTGTATGAGGTATAGGTGTCTACCCTACCAAAGTTTGTGGGTTCATCTTGTCCTATAATAGTAATCCTGTTCTAGGAATCTCATATCATTGATCTTTCTCGTAGGCTTTATTTCAATACGACTACCAAGTGGTCGATCGAAACATCCCGAAAGTCAAATCTTAATGAGCATTGCATCGAGTATCAACCAACCTCAGTCTACACCGAAGCCGACCATCTCACTACCTTCTAATGGCCAAGACGGGTAATTAGGGGTCTAAAAGTCGAGTTAGGCCGATGACACCACGCAGACGCCAAATACTTTCCTCAACTAGACACGAGGAGTATCGGACATCCAAAGTGTCGCAATAACGAGCCATCATGTTGACCATTTTCGATACCAACGGTCGCGATGATTTATTGCTACTTACCTAAGGAAACTCGATCCGGGTGTAGGATCCCCACAAGTATAATACCTAAACAACCCTTAAAAGTAAAGCAAGTGAGTCAAATAGAAAGCAAGAAGGTGATCTAAAACCCTAAGGTAAACTCTCTTTATAATCCCTAGCAGTAGTCGCCACCAGAACACGGTGGGAGAACCGATTGTTTGTTTTATGCGTTTGATCGTGAAATGTTATGGATACAGAGTCGCCACCGACTTTTCTTTTATCCAATTAAGAAGGCGTAAAAGTGAAAAGACATTCGTTTAGATTCCGAGTAAGGAGTTGGTTATAAAGGGAAGGTATTAACACCCTTTCCATCCATAGTTATCTACGGGCTCTTAATTGCTTTATCTCACTTTTGAAATTTGCTTTGACTTCGTAATGATTCACACCGAATGTATACTTGCCGCCGTAAATGTTTTGTTTTGGAAAAGTTTTAGAAAAATGATGTGTAAAAAGGAATGGAGCAAGCAAAAGGACTTATTACCTACTGTAACGATTGTTTCCGGTTATTTTGATTTTCTTTAGAATAGCGCTATCCATACCATTAGTTGGTGGTAACCCTATTTGTTGGATGTAAAGGACATTCAAGGACATCGATGGTCATAGAAGGCAACTTCAGGAGTATCCTAGCATATTTGTGTGGACGATCATCACCGAGGCAACAATCGAGGGACGAGATCATGTATTTGTAGGCAACATCGAGGGACTATGATCTTTAAGTCGGAAGGACCGTGATGATATTTCGTAGGGCAACCGTATAAGATACCCCCACGCTCGAGGGACTTGACCATTTATAAGGCAACGAGAGAATACCCTAAGGGGTATGCAGTGAGAAGAGTGTATGGTTTTGGATATTTATCTTGTGATTAGTGATTGTCATACCCCAAATTTTGACCTAATATACCACCTTACATTTGCATCATTGCACAACCATCGCCTGTATAACATTAATCCGTATAACACTCACAGTCAAATTAGGGTTTCACTGATTTTCATCCGATTCAAGAGCTAACCAATTAGGGTTTGAGATTTTCTCACCCATTTGATCTATCTTGATCAAATCATCGCCTTTCAATCCTCGGATATCCATTTTCTTCACCGATCGAATCGAGGATCGACCATTAGGTTTTGGTCGAGCATAAGCATTCTCGATTTTTGAGCAAGTGATTGACTTTTGGATAGAGATTGGTCATTATATCTTAGATACAACATCTTGACCTAATTTCTGGATTCAAAACATCACGAGGTTCCACAGAATTCATCACTGCTGTAAAACATCCGATGAAATTTCATCCGCAAAAAGTCAAACTTTGACTTTTGGTCAAATTTTTCAAAACAAAACTTTTCCATCATCAAAATACTTCAAATGATCCATCATGATCATAAAAATCAAAGAATTTGAAAAGTCAACAAAAGTCAAAAGTTTTCATACTTAGAAATTTTTTCAGTGTTGAAATTTCTCATTTTTCCAAACTTCAAGCCATTTTTTCACCTAGTTCCAATTGGAATTTGAAAAAACTCAAAACATGAAAGTTGTAGCTTGTGGAAAGATCTTTCCAAAATGTCCAAGAACTCTCAAATCCATGGAGTCTAGCTATACTTTTGAAATTGAAACATAAGGCTCCATGATTTTCAAAGTCAAAACATCAAAATTATAGGTCATTTTTGTGTTTCTTCATCTAGAAGCTTTCTAACCTTGCCAAGTGGATAGATGAACTGATAAATATCAATGAGAGGTGATAATTGAAAGGATTGGATCAAATTGTAAAATTACACATGGTGAAAAAAGAAGTTTCCTTTTTGGTAAATCATTCTTGCCTCTAAGTTATCTTTGAATCACCAAAAGCTTGTTCTTCTTTGCCTAACATTTTAACTTGTTGCCTATAAAAGGATGACATTTCAAGCTCAAACACACCAAAGCAAATGCAAAACATGCTTTCACTATACTTTCTTCAAAATCAAGTAATTTAGTGCAAAGTAGGAATTAATGCCTTTTTGAAATTCGTATAAAATCGTGGATCTTTGGTGTCTAACATGTTTCATGATCATAATTAAACTTGTTCCAAGCTTAAAACAACTTGATCAAAGCTAAAATCGAAATCACATGCCATGACTTCAAGTTTCCAAACCGCCTTAGGAATCGAATTTCGAGCTCGGGCCCGAATTTGTTGTTCTAATGATTCAAACACCTTCCATAAACATCATATGAGTGATCCAAAACAAGAACATCTAACTGTAACACGATTTACATCATTTTCCAGCTTTTGTTTTCAAGCTCGCAGGTGGACTTGAGTAGAGTAATCCAAGCATGCTCATGAAGTTCTAAACACCATACACCATCCCGAGGTCACCGGGTGCTTAAATAATCAAGAAACAACCATCGGAAACACGCTTGCATCGCTTTTCGATTTTCATTTTTCCGTATGAACACGAACTTGTTCTCATAATTCTTTGAATCTTTTGACAAAAGCTCTTGGCCAATCTTTTTTCGCACTCTAACGATCATAAGCCCTCAATAAAATCAAACAATCATAAACCATACATCATTTAATTTGATTTCGCCTTGGGTTCTTCATATTCCTTAAATCCAAACATGATAGACTGAAAATAAATACAATTAATATACACCGTTGTATTCTTTGTTCAAAACGTTCGTGTTTGATTTTATATCACTTAATTTGGTTGAGAAACGAAGATTTTGGATTGAATCAAAGAATCAAAATCAAAATGCAAACCTGTGTCACATTCTCATGTGTTCTTGATTTTCAAATTTTTAAAATAAACCAATCTTATATCAACGCGTGTTTTAATCCACTAACACCTCAGCGCGTTTGGCCCAGTGGTTGCTTGCTTGGTCTTAAGTCTTTCTTGCCACGTGGTACACCTCAAGGTCATGGGTTCAAAACCCAGCAAGACCAAATTTTTTACAAACTTGTCATATTTTCATGTTTTTTTATCAAACTTCAACAATTTTTTTAACCAATCAAAACTTCTCATTTTGAGATGATTTTTTAAACACTTGTCAATAAATACATCTATTTTGTGATAATGCAAAAATTTTCAGAAAAAAACTTTCATCTGATTAAATTTTAATCGAGCCGAAAACGACGTTCTGAACACTTTTCAAACCTCCTTAAAAGGTGAATTTTCAAGTTTTCGATTCGATTTTTTTCAAAACTTCTACAATGAACTCACATTTCAAAATATTTTCAAAATATTTTTCAAAACATTTCATCAAACTTACATCTTTTACCATGATCAATCCGATTTAAAACGATAAAACAAATTCGTTCTTTCTCGAATTTCTCGATCGATCAGGGCCACCCTTATGGTGTAAGTCCCAACCTTTATGTACATACTAGTTTTACTTGTACATACTCAAATTATCATTGTTAATATTCAAACGTAAACAAATTTCTTTCGTTTGTTTTCATTCGTTTGTCTATACGCCGAATCCATTGGCTCTGAAAGAAGCATTCTCCTGAGTATAATTTCTTTCCGACCAATGGGCCTCCATCATGGTGTAAGTCCCATAACATTCTTTTATGTACATAATATTTCTTTGTACATATCAAACTTTTGTCAAACATTTTTTAAACAAACTTTTCATCTGTACATAACACAGATATTTAAAAAAAAAACAAACTTTCATCTGTACATAACACAGATACTTCTTTTTTTCAAATACTCCAACACAGATAAACTTCGATCATCCGTTTCCGTTTCATCTGTACATTTTACACTAAATACCATTGACATTGAAATGAGCATTATTCCCTGTGAAACTGCTTTCAAACCAATGGGCCTCCCTTACGGTGTAAGTCCCAACCCTCCCATGTACATCCATCTTTCTCTGTACATAAAACTCTTCTGTACATATTCATTTCTTGTATACGCTCAAACTTGTGAATAATCAAGTTGCGCTGTTTTAAACGTTCGTTCATAAACACTTGTTTATATTTCATAAATCGCTGTAAATAAACATCATGCATTGTTTATATTTCTTCATAAAACCTCGTGGAATACATATCACACACACACCTGCTTATCCAAACTGTCTAATAATAACATAACAATTAGACTAATCAATAGGTTTCCCGAGTTTAGCCTCCGCTTGCTTCATACAAGACAACTCATCCCAGTTGAGTTTAGCCTCCGCTTGGGCTTCATACAAGACAATCCATCACCAAGATGGGTCACCTTCGGCTTCATACAAGATATTTTTATCTCACAGAGTTCACCTCTCTTAGGCTTTGTACAAAGAAACTCTCCCAGCAGAGTTAGCCTCCGCTTAGGCTTCATATAAGACAACACTCCCCTGTTGAGTCAGCCTCCTCTTGGGCTTCGTTCAAAAGAACTCCTCATTGAGTTTAGCCTTCTCTTGGGAATCATACAATGAAAGAGACAGGAAATCTCTTAACAGCCTCCTATTGGGCTTCCAATACAAAGAATCACCCGCGCTAAGATAGAACCCTGAAAGGATGGTTTCCCGGTGAAATCACTTTCAAATTCCCCAATGAGTAAAATTTCCCGGTGAAATTGCTCTTATTCAGAAAAGGATGATTTCTCGGTGAAATCCCTTTCAAGCCAAAACCAACCATACCCTATAGCTTCCTCTTGAGCTTCATACAAGGACCCTCGATGACCCGCGATGACCTCGGAATGCCTCATCTGGGCTAACAATACAAGGACCCAGGCTTCTTAAAAGCATCCCTTTAATCCAATCAATTTCTCCTAGAGATTTAAACATCTATCATCTCTATGGAAGAATTATCTCATCTATCACATCGCATACAGTCAAAAACTTTTCAAACTCTTTTCAAACTATTTTCAAACAAAAAGCATCTCTTAATTGTAAGTGGTAACGCTTGTATACTCAAGTAAAACACCCAATACTTACAGTAAAAAGATTCAAACATCTTTTTCAAAACATCTTTCTTAAACATGTAAGTGGTAACGCTTGTACACTCAAGCAAAACACCTAATACTTACTATTTAAAGATTTTAATCAATTAAACTTTTCAAAAATGTGTGTGATGAAATAGATTAGATACATTTTTCATTAAGATGACATTTGTCTGTCTCTTACTAACATCTCGTTGCTTTCCACTAGCATAAGTGGGAACTACGATTGCTCTGACTTTCTCAATATCCTTTTGAGAATACGTAGGCACAAGGTCTCATCCTTGCCGAGCAAATTTCTATCTCCCTCAGACCAAACAAACCATAGAACCTTGTAGATCCGAGCTACAAATGCTCTGATTCCCACTAAGGGATATGTATGCAGAAGATCCACAGATCTTTGCGAGCACAATAATAACAAAACCTAGAATCCCACATAATCTATCTTTTAAAATCCCAAAGGAGAAACTTTCCCAATCATAGAAATAGCAATTAAAAAACACACAACATATCAAACATATTCATATATAAAGCTGTAGATAACTACATATATTTAGGGTGCTCCATCTATTCCCTTTATATAACAATCCCCCTTACTCAGAATCTCCCCAATGCGTTATGTCTAGTTTGCGCTAGTCATTGATACCAATATCAATTGAGGTATTTCACCTTTCCCTTTTCATAATCATTAAATCATCTTTCTTGTGTTGAAAATAATAAAGCTTGATGCTCGCGGCATCTTTATAAACAAATCAAAAGATTTAAATCGTTGCATTAGAAGATCCGAACTCACGTCAGATCCTCCGGCCACCTTTAACGTGATCTATGTTGTTTTTAATCTTGCCATACACGCCTAGTTACTAAATTAATAGATGCGGAAAATAAATTGCGGAAATGTAAAGGGTCCTACGCTATTACATGGTTTTGGGGAAAATACATAATAAGAGGTGGAAAGTAAAGTGCGGAAAGTAAAATCCTACGCTATTACATGATAAAAATTAGACATATACAACCTTTCTAGAATTTAAAATGCTAGAAACATAAATAGCGAAAGGAAAACTAACCCTAATATTTTGTATTTTTTGAAATATGAGTTTATGTGAAAATAACCTAAGTCTAGTTGATTTTAATTAAAAAAGAAAATATTAGTGAATACTAACCTAAATTAATTAATTAAAATAAAAGAAAACATTAGTGAAGGTAGTCTAATTAATCCTAAATTAATTAACCTAATTACTAATTAAATTAATTAATTACTAAAATAGTAAAATAAGAAAATATGGAAAAAATAAAATAAAAACGTTGGAGAGCTTCTGACAGAAGCCATCTTTAGTCGGAGCTTCGGGAGTTCCTTTGTTGAGTTACCCGTGGTTGGCACTCGGGGTTTCTGGTGTTGACGCGCCCGTGCTAGAGCCGGGTTCTCGATGGAAAGGGTCCAAAGCTGGAGCTCGGGGACTCGGATCCGCCTAGAAGTCGGAGCTTCACGTCTGGGACCATCCAGAAATTGGGACTTCTGGAGGAATTCTGCGCTGGGAAATTTAGAAGTTGGCATTTTTTATGCTGATGAGGCCTAAGTCGGAGTTTGACGCCAAGAAGTTGGCACGGTGGAAGGGATCCGTCGGAGCTTCCGCGTGGCTTCTGCAATCTAGAAACCTGCAAGGCAAAACAGAAAAATATTGCAAAAGGTGGGGTTTGAACCCACGACCTGATAAGGAAAATGACATAGTGCACGCAAGGTTAACCGCTGGGGCGGTGATACATCCATTCATTCTTCGACTCAGAATATGTAAGGGTTGATGCCGGATCGGAAACGGACGTGCTCTAGTCATCTTCTCCAGTTGGCATCAAACTTCAAAAACCTATAAAATGCATCAATTTATGAAAAGTAAAAGCCCAGATTGACTATATAGAACCCTACGAACATGATGGTAAGGTTTGTTTGTCCTAAAACGGCTTGTATCGTGGAAACCAAATCTTCACTAAGTTCATGCCCTAACAATGGCATCTAGTGATTTACGCGTCAAAACTTGTGGAGGATGGATCAAACCTGTTCTAAAAGACTTCATGAACACATTAGCATAGTCAAATATCAATAAAACAGGGTAAAAAGAAAAATACTATTTCAAAAAAAATATGAATATGGATGCTTGTGAATGGCACGATTTAGCATGTTCTGGCCATGGATTATGATCCATTCTTACCCTACTGCACCTCAGGAACAAGAATCAATGCTTAGAAGCTCTTGAATCTGGCTGGAAGTTGGAATACGATTTGGCCAACTTTTGAGAAATATTGAGAAATTTTAGGGTTTTGCAAGAGGCTGGCAGCACGTGAGAGAGGTGTCTAAAAGGTCTTCTGATCTTGTAAGAAAGCTAGATATTTATAGATGAGTGGAATTAGGTCAAGACATTAAGAGAAAATATTCTCCTTAAATGGAGAATATTTGATTTAAAAAATTGCACAAAATCTTTCCAAATTTGCTCAATCTTCTTGCACGAAATTGACAGCTTGTAATGAGCTATCTTGGACCCCAAGCCATGCAAATATCCAACCCAACTTGCCTTATCTTTTATTTTTGTATTTTATTTAATTAAATTTGAATTTAAGCTATTAAATTCAAAAATAAATAAATAAATGAGGTAGAGGGCGTGGCATGCTGCATAGTAGTCATGGATAATCTCATGATCAAGTTTAAATCATAAAATCTTAGGCCCATTTGGAAATTTTTGGCTTTTGCAAGGTATTTTTCCTCATGCACCTCCTAAAAAATGCCCAACTTGCACAATTTGTATCTTGCTCAATTTTCAAAATTTTTGGGTGTTCTTGGACTTTTTAGAAAGCTCAAGATTTCTTCTAAATAGGCTTTTTGGTTTCATCTTCTTTGGAGTTTCCATGTTCATGGACACTTCTTTGCAAAAAGATGACTTTTGTTGACTTTTCTATAAAGACCTGTAATGTCTTGAACCATATCTTTCAAATGAAGCATTTTCTGCCCAAGCTTGTGAGACATGGAGTTGTAGAGAATTTAATTCTCTTAAAAATGATCTTTGGTGGAGAAATTTCTAAGAAGTATGTGAAAGTTATGCTTGGTCAAAGTTCTGTTGACTTTTATCTAGAGAAGCCCTAATTTGGAAACTTTGACTTTTGATTAGATCTTGACTTTTCTTGAGGAATCATGATCAACCCTTGATCAAATGATGAATATTACCTTAAAGTGTTTATGTTGACAAAAAACTATGAAGTTTGACTGTATGTTGACCACAATTGACTTTTTGTCCAACACAGTGGACTTTCAGCTATCTGAGCAATTAGATGAGTAATTTGCACTTGTCAGGCTTGAAACTTGACATGGTGGTCCCTTGAGGCATATGATGATGTATGATAACCACTTGAAGCATTGGAAACATATTTTGACTTGAGTGGAGCAAAACCCTAGTTTGGGTTGGTTGCTTAGGAGAGGGTTTGTCTGGTCAACCCTTGTGAAATCCTTGAGAACTGAGATATGAATTGTCTTGAGAAGTAGGAGGGAAAATTTTGGGGTATAACAAACCTTCTATCGCGTGCTTGGCTTCCTCATTTATCAATACAAGGAATCTGAGTTTGTGTTTTCCAGAACTATCTCCGCCTTCCGCTGCCGCATCAGTGCTTGATTATCTATCTGTAACGTTTTGATCATCTTTGAAACGGTATGTTTTCAATCCTTTTGCTCAAGTTCATTATGTTAGGTTTGAAATTCCTACTTGTTAATAGAGTGCATGTGGTTAGGGCTTCAGTTTTTGGGGTTTCTTTTTGGCGGTGAGCGGCTGCTCCACCATTTCCTGGTGTTTTGTGACGCCAGAGTTTTCCTGTGTGCTCCCTTATGAACTAAGGGATTTCGTTTTGAATGATAGTCTATTTTGAGGAAGGGTTATTGACCGAGGAAGTAAATCCTCGTTTGTCTGAGCTCTTTCACTTGGTTAGTGGTGGAAGGGTGAATTTGACGTTGATGTCGAGCTCACCGACTTGCTATGCTTTTTAGGTATTATGACGGGCAATAGAGAAAGTAGTTGTGAAAGTTCGAAGGATTCCGGACGAGAGTACTCCGGCTTTACAACTGACGAGGAAGTTACTTCGGGCGAGATCCTATGGGAGGATTCTCCTTCCGCCGAGGGACCTTAGTCGGCAGAGGATCTGTTTGTAACAGTAGCTTAGGTCAGGAGCTAAGATCCGACTACCTGGGTGGCTCTGGATGTTCGCTTGAGGGGGTAGTACTTTACCACTCGTCAGAATGAGGTGTTCGATGAGGTGGCCTGGTATGGCCTTGAGGGTGAAGATGTGAACGAGGAGGGGAGACAAGAGGATTGGGCAATATATATCCCTGCGGCCGTGCATCGGATCTGTTCGATATATGAGGCCGACCGTATTCCAGTGTTCGACATATGGTTTAGGGAGTTGGGATTTCATCTTCCATTTACTGATCTGCAAGTGGCGATTTTTGACCACCTTCGCCTGGCTCCATCTCAACTTCAACCAAACGCGATCGCTTTTATTCGGCCATTCGAGATAACGCGTGAGTACTTGGAGATAGGTGTTATTATCCCCCCCTGTTCTTCCATATATTTTGTCTTCAGAGGAGTTCGGATAAGGCGGACGGGGTAGTTCGGTGGAGCTGGGTTTCGTTTCGACAACAAAATGGAAAGCTCTTCAAACCCTACCAAGAGTTTGTCTGATTTTCAAGGATAAGTTCATGTTAGTCCGACCGATCTCAGAACAGGCTCTCTTTAATGTGCTTTCGAGTGTTCCTATTGTTTGGGAGGATCGTTCTTCAAAGCTGAACGAGCGAGGGGAGCAGGTGTATCGGCTCGTGTCCAAGTTTAACTTTCATTGGAACAAGGAGCATTTCGAGCGAAATGCTGATCAATATGTATGGGCCAAAGAGGGATTGGACGCTGAGGATTTGGCCAACCTTGGCGTGTTATTGTCTTATGTCGAGGGTCTTGTCCTGATCTAGCACATGGGAAAATGGGGAAACCACTCCTGAGAAAAGACGGGGGCCATGTTTTCGAGCCCCTGCTCATCAACACGAGGGATCTCCTTCTTAGTGGAGATCCTAAGGCTTACTTGGGTAGATTTAACATTCTTGCATCTTTTTCTCTTTTGTTGTTGCTGAATATATCCAGTTTTGTCCAATCTTAATGTGAGTTCCTTTTGTTACAACTAAGATGAATCCCGCTATGGAACGTATTGCTCGAAACTCACTGCAGCAAAAGAAAAGGCGGATGGGGTCACCAAATGATCCGAGGACCAGTTCTAAGGCAGGTCCGGGGAAGGCATCTGTAACTCAGGCGGTCGGGACTCTATCCCCTCAACATACCCCTCGAAGAACAGGAGGGTTCAAATGGTAATATGGTGGATCTAACTGGGGAAAAAGGTAAGGGGAACTTTGATCTCCCACCCTGCTGGCTCGATGGTACCTACTTCGACAATACAAACCTGAATCTTCCGCGGGCGAAGTCTCTTCTGTTGGAGGAAATGAACCTACCATCTAAGAAAGCGTCTCTTTCCAAGGATGCAGGCGCGTGGGTGCATATTTTCGAGATGACGACTGCCTATTCTGAGCTAGCTCAATCTCTCGAGGTTGAGCTTCGAGAGCTCAGGGCCAAATTGAAAGAGATGAAGGAGTCCTCTAAGAGTCGGGAGGATAAGTTATCCACTGATCTGAAGCGGATGGTTGAGGAGCGCGATGCAGCTCGGAAGGACAAGCAGCAACTGACCGACGAGGTTGCATGTTTGAAGGCTGATCTTACTCCAATCGAGGGGAGCCTGAAGATACCGCGGAGTTGAGGACCCATTTCTATGGGAAGTATTAAACTGGCTTATGATGATGGAGTGGTCGCTTCTATGGGAAGTTTTGAAAACGCCTTGGCCCAGGTACATGTTTTGAACCTGGGCGCGGAGCTGGTAACCGACGGAATAGGAGTCCATTTCTATGTCGAAGATGGTGAGATAAGGAAGCCCGACTTCTTCGATGAAATTGTCGTGGATGAGACTCCTCTTCAGTCGACCTTTGGAAATGATCCTGACCATCCCGTTGAATGATTCTGGCTTATTATTTTTATTGTGTTTTCATGGGCGAGGCCCGTTTATGTAATGACAGTTTTCGACCCTTGCGGTCGTTTTGAATCTTTTGTTTTGTTGGGGTGGAGTCCCCATTTTAACTTCGAGACAAATTCAATCTTCATGGTCGTGGATGTAATATCTTAGTATTTACTATTTTATTATCTATTGTATGCATGTGATACTTTATGTTTCGGGGAGGGAACGCGCGTTGGTAGTGTATGGTCTTTGATAGTGTGGGGAAACTAGTCAAAGTGGGTCAGTTTGTTGCTCGACTTGGTCCATAACTCAAACTTTGATTGAAGGCCTGAGGTCGATGGCGTGAACGTTCCATTGCGAGTTAGGTGTTCTGCGGGGCGAGGTACTTAGACAGCGGGGCTCGTTTGAGTCCGCAACATCGGGGAAGAGATCTAGCTTGTTAAATTAATGGAGCAAGTGTCTCTTTATGTGCCATGATATCACGCAACGCTGGTATCGAGGCGAGCGTGTGATGTCGAGCTATAGGCACCTGGGTGGTTTTCTAGGGTGTGTCGACCGTTAGTGTTTTAACTATAATATTATTTTAGTTTTTTAGTGTTCCATGATCGAGTGAGTTGTTCCTCTTGGAGGTTTTCTAATTAGTAGGCCCCTGTTCCTGTTTTGGCGTAGATACGATAGGGTCCTTCCCACTTTGCTGCAAGCTTTCCTTCGGTGGAGCTCTTAAGATTCCATTTGAGGACTAAGCTTTCGACGTCGAATTCGCGAGGAATGACTTTTGCATCGTATTAGAGGAATATTCTCTACTAGAGAGATACTTCTCTAAGGGAAGCCCCCATTCTTATTTCTTCGTCCATGTCGAGCTCCTCCCTCAAGGATTGGTCGTTCATCTCCGTGTCGAGGGGAGATTAAGTTCTTCTCGAAGGTTCGGAAATCTCTTTTGGGATAACAGCCTCAGTTCCATAGGCAAGTTGAAACGAGGTTTCCTAGTGGATGAATGGGGGGTGGTTCGGTAGGCCCAAAGCATGTTGTGCAGTTCTTCGACCCATTTCTTCTTTGATTCGTCTAACCTTTGTCTGAGCCCACGCAGTATGACTCTGTTGGAAAATTCGTCATGTCCGTTAGTTGCGCGTGTTCAACCAAAGCGAAGTGTTGTGCGGTTCCCGGATGGGCGACAAAGTCTTGGAAATTTTTGTCGGTGAACGGTGTCCCATTGTCGGTGACTATAGCTTGTGGAATGCCAAACCGGGATAGTATGTTCCTTTTGTAGAAACACATGATGTTTTGGGCGGTGATTTTGGCCAGTGCTTCGGCCTCTATCCATTTGGTAAAGTAATCGACACCTACTATCAAATATTTCTTTTTATACGCTCCAAAGAGGAACGGCCCGAGGATGTCGAGCCCCCACAACGAGAAAGGCCAGGGAGAAGAGAGGGATTTGAGTTCGCTCGGGGGAGCTAGGTGCATGTGTCTGTGTTGTGGCACTTGTCACATTTCTTTACGTGCTCCTTGGTGTCGATCTACATTGTCGGCCAATAGTAACCATCCCGAAGGGCTTTTCGGGCGAGTGATTTTCCCCTAGGTGTTGGGCGATGATGCCTTCATGAATTTCTTTCAATATGTGTGATACTCTGGTTTCTTCGACGCATTTGAGGAGGGGGATGGAGAATCCCCTTCTGTAGAGTTTGTCTTCGAGGATGACGTATGAACAAGCTCTTCGTCTGATGACGCTCGCTTCCTTAAGATCCTCAAGAAGGGTCCCGTTGGTCAGGTATTTGTAGACAGGCATCATCCAGGAGGTTCCTTCTTCAATGACGAGTATGTGGTTGCCGGGACGACTTTTCTCTATACTTGGTCGAGTGAGTATTTCCTGGATCACTAATTTGTTTCCTCCTTTAGTCCTTGTGCTGGGAAGCTTGGGTAGAACATTTTCTTGAGCGTTGTGTTCTTGAGGGATATGTTATATCTCAATAGAAGTGAACTTTTTAAAGTGATTTTGGACGAGGGTCCAATACTCGGCCAGTTGGTTGTTTTTGATCTGATACTCTCCTCTAAGTTGAGAGGCTACGAGTTGCGAATATGTGAGGATTTTGACTTCTTTTCCTCCCATGTCCTCGGCAAGGCGGAGACCAGCGAGGAAAGCTTCGTACTCTGCTTGATTGTTGGAAGTGGGAAACGAGGGGGTGAGGGAAACCTCGATGACGATCCCTTCTCCGTTTTCCAGGATTATACCTACTCCACTTCCTGTCGAGCTAGAGGCACCATCGACGAATATAGTTCATTTGTTGGTTCCTTCTTGGAGTGTTGGGAAAGTCATTTCTTCCACAAAGTCCTCCAGGACTTGTGCTTTGAGGGTTTTCCTGCTCTCGTACTTGATGTCGAACTCGGACACAGTTCCAACGACCATTTGAGCATTCTACCGACCATGTCTGGTCGATCCAATAGTTGTTTGATGGGTTGGTCTGTTCGAACTATGATGGTGTGTGACAAGAAATAGTGGCAGAGTTGTCTCGTGGTGTTGACTAGTGCAAGGGAAGTCTTTTTGATTTGTTGGTATCTCAATTCGGACCCCTGTAAGGCTTTGCTCATGAAATAGATAGGTTTTTGCCCTTCCCGTGTTTCTCGGATGAGTGTGGTGCTAACAGACTCAGCGGTCATGGCCAGATATAGATATAGTATCTCCTCTTTATCAGGTCGAGATAATACAGTAGGTTGGGATGGGGTTTGCTTGAGGTGAACTAGGGCCTACTCGCATTCCTCGGTCCAGTCGAACGCGACTTCCTTTCTTAGTAATTTAAACAATGGGAGTGCGTGCTGGGCCGATCTCGCGACGAATCGAGATAACGAAGTCAACATCCCATTGAGGATTTGAATAGATTTTTTGGACTTCAGAGTGGGAAATTCTGAGAATGCCCGACATTTATCGGGGTTAGCCTCTATCCCACGTTCGGTGAGGTAGAAACCGAGGAACTTTCCAGCCCGGACTCCGAAGGTGCACTTTTCGGGGTTGAACCTCATCTTGCGCTTCTGGCTTGATTGAAGACCTTCCTGAGGTGCAGGGCATGATCGACTTCCTCTTGGCATTTCATAATCATGTCGTCTATATACACCTCGAGCATGTCTCTAATTTCCCCTTTAAAGACTTTATTGATCATGCGTTGGTAAGTTGCGCCGACGTTCTTCAGACCGAAGGGCATCACGTTGTAGTGATAGTTTCCCGATTTGGTCATGAAGGCCGTATAAAGTTTATCTATTTTAGCTATTGGGATTTGGTTATATCCCGAATAGGTGTCCATAAATGAGAGTAATTTAAAACCTGCAGAATTATCAACGAGTTTATTGATGTTGTGTAGGGGGTAGGCGTCTTTCGGACATGCCTTATTAATATCAGAGTAATCAATGCACATGCGCTATTTTCCATTATTCTTTTGCACAAGTACATGGTTGGAAAACCACATAGTATATTGGGCTTCCGATACAAAATTGCCTCTAGAATGTCCCTAAACCGCTTCGGTAGCCTTAGTTTTTCTGGACTACTTTTGCTTTGCTGCTACGTCCTTAAGGGAATGATCAATGGCAGGCGACACTGGTCGAGACCGGAATTTCGGCGCTGTGCGAAGAGGAGGTCAAGTATCCCTCAAGGTGATTTGAGCTGGTTTCGAGCCAACTCTACGAGATCCGCTCCTATCTTGACTCCTTTGTTGGGGTCGTCACCGAGTGGAATGAGCTCGAAGTACCTATTCGGGATTGGACGCATGTGCTGCTCTGAGGATCCTCCTAAACTGTTGGAACTGGGCGAATATTCTTCGACCATAGGCGCTTTTCCTTTTCTCCTCTTCTCGTCCAAGTCCTTCGGCTCTAGACAGTTGTCGAGATCAATGGCGTCGACTCGAGGGAGGGTTCTGGTTCTTGAGAGATTTCTAGAAGTTCGACCTTGCCTTTGGTCTGGGTTGGGAGGTTAATGGAGTCTAGGCCCTTTGCCGATGCCTCGAAGCATCTTCGGGTTGCTTGGATGTCTCTGTGCAACGTTGCACCTTCTCGTTTGCCGATAATATTTTATCTTCAAGTGTACCATGGATGGTACAACAATCAGCTCGGCAAGATTGGATCGACCAAAAATGAATTGGTACAAAGATAGGCAATCGACGACCAAAAAATGTGTTTTGATCGACCTGCAGGTCTCTCCGGCCCTAGAAGTTACGATCAACTCGACGTATTCCCATGGCTTCGTTGTGGAGCCATTGAACCCCTGCAGATCTGAGCCGAGGTAGGGAGTCAGGTGGGTCTCGTTGAGCTATAACGTCCTGAAGAGTTAAGTATACATGATATCGGCCGAACTGCCTTGGTCGACCAATATGCGCCTGACATCGAAGTTAATCATTCGAGCACGCACGAGCAGAGAGATATTTGCATTGGGGGAGCCCTTAGGTAGATACTCCTTGTAGAAGGCCAGTGGATGAGACTTGCCTTGGATTTTATCGAGGTGGCGCCCTGATCTGAACTCGTCCTGATGAGATCGTCAAATCTTCTTTTGATTGATCCGATGGAGTTCTTGGTGAACCCTCCACCAAAGATGACCATGGCCATTGGGAAAGATTCCCTAGGGCTATGAGCGGCGAAGTATGCCAGGGTGGTATCTAGGTCGGGGAAGAAGAAGTCTTCCGGCCTGGATATGCTCATTGCTACGAGCATGAAAGACTCTTTAGCAGGTTTTTCTTTCTCGACCTTACTGGACGAGGGGGTTCTTCTTTTGCAGACTCTTTCTTTTTGTACTGTTTGAGATGCCCGTCTCTGATCGGGATCTTAATTGCATCCTTTAGATGGATACAATCATCCGTCACGTGTCTGTGACTCTTGTGAAATCTGCAATATTTACTTTTTCCGATCCCTGGCTTGGTCGGGGTCTGTCGAGGAAAGCGCATTCCCCTTTGTTTGAACTCGGAGTTTGCACAATCGGTCAAGATACGCTCCCGAGAGGTGGTGAGGGGGTGTAGTCACTGAATCGACCCATCGGCCCTTGTGGTCTCTCGAGTCGTGGGGTTTGTCTTCCCGCCTTCTTTCTCCCCCCAGACGGTATGTCGAGGGATCTTCATTCTTGGAGCTCTTGACGTTCTCCGTATGTCGGGTGTCGCGAGTAGAGTTTGCGGCTTCCTTTTCCTCGTATTGGATGTATGCTTGGGATTTCAGGAGGAAAACATCCAACATTGAGGGTGTTTCAATACCTACTGCCTTCGTGAAGTCGCTACGAGGGCGTAGACCTCTCTCGAGGAGATATTTTTTCATATCGTCCGTCATTGACACCTGGACGGCTTCTTGGTTGAAACTCTTGATATATGCTCGGAGAGATTCCTCTTTGCCCTGAATGATGGCTTCCAGGGTTGCCTCTGACTTTGGGTGGCGTCGGGAGGCGGTGAATTGTTTGGAGAATAGTCTCCCTAGATGCTTCTAGGATGTGACCAATCCATCAGAGAAGATTTTATACCACGCCATGGCCCATTTCCTCAAGGTTGTAGGGAATAGGCGACATTTGATGGTCCCACAAACTCCTCGATAATCGAGCAAAGCATCGATGTTCCCGATATGTTCGCCAAGGTTGTGGTGCCATCGTATTGACCAAGCCCGAGAGGTTTCTCTAGACCGAAGGAATAGGGATGTCCATGATAGCCCGACACGTAGGGTCGTGATGCTCGTCTTCATCGTTTTGGTTGGGAGAGAGGGAGACAGAATGATTGCTTCTTTTGCAATGGGGGGAGAGTTCTCTCTCCTGTCTTGATCTGGGCGACGGGGATCGATCGCGGAGCGATACAGATCGTTCTTCGTCTTCTTGTGTGAGGGATATCCCTAATTTTTCCGAGGTAGGGTGTGTCCCCTTTTCTTCAGAAAAGATAGGTCGGGATGGTCCTCTTTCCGAGCAGGTCTTATTGGTGAGGGACTACGGGAAATGGCTGCTTTAGGTCTCTGAGGTGGAGACGACGGGCGGTTCTTTTCTAGAGCCTCAATGTGCTGGCCCTGCTGGAGGAGGAGGATGTTTGTGTGATTGAGGACGGACAAAATATCAGTAAATGCTGGGTCCGTGTTGGTCGACAGTGGTGCCGAGGGTTGAGGAATGACGGGGTCGTCAGCTTGATCCTCGGGTTTCTAGTTATCCAAGAGGGAATCTTGGTCGCCAGTATCTTTAGAATATGGGGATGTGGTCCTGCCATCCCTGTGATCAATGGTATCCTCGAGACAAGGAGATGAATTGTTCCTGTCCATTTTTTGGACAGGGGAGAGAACAGCCTTGCCGAAAAGGAGTTGGTTGTTATCAGCCATCTCGTTAGGATTTTGAGAGTATCTTTGATCTTATGATATCGGGATGATGAATGAAGACGGGGGAGATAGTTCCCACAGACGGCTCCATTGATTTGAACAAGTGATCATAAACAGAGATGGCCGGAATGGTTGATGATCCTTCGAGCAAGTTGATGTTGATGAGGGGGTGGTGTACCTACAAGGCACTCTGATGCTAAAGTAAGCAAATGTTCAAGGAAGAGGATAGAAAACATTAGGGTTTTGAGTGTAAGAAAGTGATACCTTGCCCTCAAAGATATGAGGGTTTATATAATGGACATAGGGGGATTTTCATTGGTTGCTATATTTGGGTTGAGATACGCGGATCCGCAAAGATAGTCGTTCAAGCTGACTAAGTCAAGACCGAATATATATGCCTGTAACTAGCCGTTATGTCGAGCATGGATGACATAACAGGCACAGTTTACGACGGGACAAGCCTTGGATTAGCTCGACCTATGTCGAGCAGAGTATATGTGATGCGGGCAGATGGGAGCCCTGAATACGCCATTGAGGCTTGATAGGTCATTATAATTAAGGGAGGAACGACCTGCCCGAAAGCTTTCGGGAAGTCTAGAACAATAGTGACTATTGTAAACTTGCTTGATATTTAATGTATTCTTGGGTCTTTTGTGCTTCAAAGTTGCAAGTATGTTTTTGGGTGGTACCAAGTTCGAAGACATGTCACATGTCTTCTCATCCAGAAAGAGTCGACAAGCAATTAGATGACCGACTAACTTTCAACTTAAATCATGGTGTAAACCACATATCTCATTAAATATCCATTTATTATTTTCCAAAATATAACCACTCAACCTAAATGGACATTCACATTTTCTTGAACTAGTGTCGTCGCGTTTCAATTTTTTTATATGACGAATATATTTTCCACTTCTTTCGTATGTCAAATTCACAAATGCATTTCTTATATCTGTGCCGTTTTCAGACCTTCCAATCAAAACACCAAATCCTAGTTTCGTAGGCTCTATACGAATCCACTCCAACATGTCTTCACGTAATTCAAACTCTTCTCCATTTTCAAAATTCTCACGAATATCTACCACCTTACTTACGATAGGAGATAAGAGAGGTGAAACAACTTGAGACACATTAGGTTTGGTCATGTTATCGGGATGCATCCTACCTAATATTATAAAAACCATAAACCCTATTAATACTTACATAGAAAATGGTAGAAGGTTATGTCAAACAAACACAAACATAAATCAGAATTGTAGTTCCGATTATGTTCGACTACTAACCAGATATATACATCCGATTTTCGCATAACACACACACACACACACACACACACACATATATATATATATTACCTCCCCTCTAAATACCTAATATTCCCAAAATACCCTTTTTAAATCAAAAATATGTATTTTAAAATTACATATCCAATTTTTTTAATATTCGTGATGTGTTCCATGTATCTCTATTGAGAAAAAATATTGCAAACTCGCTCTCGTGGTTCAAGTTGATGATGCAAGTGAGAGATAACTTGACTCGTGGAGACATCACCTATGAGAAGATCGGAGTTTAAGAAGCTTCGAGGTAAAGAGATTGCCTTGGTAACGGTAGCTTGGGGAGGACTAGCAGGTGGAAACATGACTTGGGAGTTCGAGAGTTGGATGAGTGGGTCTTATCCTGGTATGTTCATTGGAGGTAATTTTCAAGGGAGAAAATATTTTAAGTGGAAAAGAGTTGTAACACCTCAATTTTAGCATATATATGTATATATATATATATATATATATATATATATATGTATATATATTATTTGTGTGATTTTGTGCGTAATTGATTTTATTGGAATCAATCGATATGTGCTATGTGAAGGGTAGTCAAGGTAAGTATGTCGAAACGTAGAGTTATAATTAGTGATTATTATATATGGAAATAATAGAATATTGGTAACTGGGTCTATTGGGTGAGAATGAGGAGAGTAATGTGAGTGATGTGTTAGTAAGTCCGTTAGTGATTACTAGAGTTAGTATTTGTGAGGGTTTAATAAAAAGAGAAAATAGATAAAGAAGAGGAGAGGAACCGAAGAATAAGATTCGAAGAGTTTATCGGCAATCAGGGTAAGGGTGGATTTTTACATGGTTATTGAGATTGTATGATGATGTATGATGGGTAGAAGCGTGTTTATAATGAAATTCCTAAATGTCCATGGTTTGTAAATGTTAGATTTTGAATGAGAATCCGTGAATTTTATGATTAAATGTGTTTTGATGCTTATACATGTTAGATATAGGTTATAATGTCTTAAATCGTGACAAATTGGGTGTTAGAATGTGTTTTTGTATGGATAATCATGTTGGAACTATGATGCCATCACATGTTTTTTATTTGGGGAAATCGCAAAGGGCCTCAGTGTCATATATCGCGCTTAGCGTGGGTCGCGATTGTGAGTTTGGTGCTTAGCGTCTAGAGCTCGCTTAACGCGGTCCATTGGGTGTTGAAAAATAATTATTTTGTTGAATTGTTTTCGGAATATGAATGATGATATTTTATACTAGTTTGTACTTCATTTTCTGGAATGTAATCTGCATATTGGGCGTGTTTTGAAGCGGAATTTTTAATGACATGAAACTTGTTTTTATGTTGGTGTGTGAATGTGATTGGTGTTAGATTGTAACGACGCTTTGTACATTTTTATTATGTGTTATGATGATTGTTTTGGTGTGGTGATGTGATGAATATGAATTGTATGTGAATAATTCCTAAGTATGTGTCGATATGTGGTTGTATGTGCAAATATGTGGTAATTCAAGTGTGATGAATTATTAAAGATATGCATGGATGTTAAGATTAGAGAATGGTATTAATTGTGTATGGTTGTGGTAATTTCTCATGCATCATTATTGTCAAGAGATATGCGCTTTAGTTTCGAGGGAGCTAATGACTTGTCTCAAACCTAGAGAAGGATTTGAAAGCTTAGAGGCTGGGATTTTGGGTGTTATTGGTCTAGAGGACGAACCCGGTTTAAAGTAAAAATCGAAAAATAATAACAGAGATTGGTACCACATGCATGATTATTTGCATTGAGTTCATTAAGTCATATTGTGTGTATGTTTGCAATATGGAATTATGTGAGTTATATGGGATTGTTGTACTTTTGTGAAATTGTGAATGATGAATGAATACTTGTGAATAGTATGATTATTTAAGTGATGTTATATTTTTAAAGTATATAAAGTGTGAGAATATTATTTGTATGCATGTAGGCTATATATTATATATTGTTATATGATTCCGATAATTATGTGAGTTCTCACCCTTTTGTTGGAACGATGTTTTGTACGACATCGCTTAGGTATTGAAGATTAGAGTTGCTTCTAGCAAGAGAGTAGCGGGCGAAGTTGTTATTTTATTTTCGTATTTATTTTGAGTTAAGTCATGCTCGTCATGTAACATCGAGAATGTTTGATTCATGTTTTAGAGAGATACTATGTATACTTTATTTTATTTTGTTATCATCATTTGAATAATGGGATGAATTGACTTTTGACACCTAAGTTTATTAAATGAATGAATTTTATTTTGGAGACTTGAATATTATATTTATTTGAGTGAAAGTGATTCCGCTGCTACATGCTTGTGTGAAAGTGATTATGAAAAACATGGATTTAATTTAGTGTTATTGAGCATGAGAGATGTTTGTGATGTATGGAGTATGTGTGACACCCTTAAGTGACATGTAGGTTATATTTACTGTGATTTATGACGTAATATTCTGCGGAGTTTTAGAAGGGTGTTACATGTTGCACTTGACTTTATGTTATATGATCTGCCTCACGAACTAACAAATGGTATCATGAGCCTTTGGTTATAGTAAAGAGATCGACTTATTTGTATCGAAATGTCCAGGAATTGAGGCGTCCCCTTGAGAGGTGTATCGAAATATCAAGGAAGAGGTGTATCAAAATATGATGAAATTGAAATACTCGGGAAGAGGTGTATCAAAAGCCCAGGAAGAGGTGCCAACGGCGGTACAAGTGTATGTGCATAAAAAAAAAGTTTTCATTTGAGGGGGAGCATTGTGGACTTACACTTGAGGGAGTGTTGACAATAATAAGTCAAATGTGAGTTGGAGTCCCGTATTGGTTATAAATATGGAGACTTGAGCATTTATAGGTGAGAGACTTAATACTCATATCACCTTAAAGTTTTTGGTGAATATGTGGTATTTCTTTCACTTGTGCGTTGCTCTTGGCTCAATATAAATGCTACTCCTTATGAACTAACAAATGGTATCTCGAGCCTTTAATTCGAGTAAAGGGATCGACTTACTTGTATAGTAAATCCATTTTGACGTTAATCTTTGGATATGTTGATTGTATAGTAAATCATTATAGATTAATCTCTAACTTTATAGGTATGCTCTATATGATGATATATTTTAATCCAACGGTTGATTTTAAAAAATATTAATCCGAAGTGACTTTTTTGAGCGAATGTAACTCATGGTGTAACTCTTCGGGTGCAATTTGATCTCTCTCATATATATATATATTAAGAAAAATGATATTCCTACACCAAAAATTACACTTACACCGTATTTCACTGTTCACCAATACGGTGAACAATGAAATATTATAATAATAAAATATATTTTCAAAAAATATTTTTTATTTTTTATTTTTTTTAAATTATGGGGTTAACCAACTTTATTATTTTCTTAACCAATTTTTTACACTTTATTAATCAATTTTGTTTATTATTAAAAATAATTTTTAAAATTTGAGTAGTCTATATTAATCAACTTTATAACTTTATTAACTATTTTTTTACATTTCATTAATCAATTTTATTTTATTACTATTATTTTTAAAATATGAGTGTTTATATATCAACCAACTTATAACTTAATTAATTTTTTATACTTTATTAATTAATTTTATTTTACCATTAAAATTATTGTTCAAAAATTATTCATTTATAGTGTAAACAAAATACTGTTTATTGGTGTCAAATGTGGTGTTGGAATAGTTCCTGATAAATTAATCATAGTAAAAGTTGTCATGAGCCATGACATTGGTTCTTTAAATTAAGATGGTTGGCTGCTCTCATTTTGTGTTTCTCTATATGTAGTGTGTAATCTTTGCGATCATATACTTCTTCAATCTCCACCACAGAACATCAACCATTGTCTCCGCTCTAAGAAGCATACCCAAGAGCAATTCAACGCTGGTGTTGATTATACATTGACAACTACAATGCAAAGCTTATGTACGGCCATTAACTGATGTCGTTGCAATATGTCGACAAAAGCATCACCATTAACTTCATTATTGCCTCAAAGTGAGGAAAGCAAAACACATACACCACCTTGGAGCCGTGTGGGGAATGCACACAGAACTCAAAATCTATTGAGTTTGACAATCATATGTTGTGCGGGTCCCTCTCATGAAAGTGATTTGTTATATAATTGAATTGAGTTTGAATGAATTCATCTTATTATTGAACTGATATAGTTTGTTAACTCTTAACAAATTATAGAGTTTGTTATACAAGTGAGTTAACTCTTAACAAATTTTTAACTACCTCTAACTAAATACTAACCATCTATTTGTTACTCTGTATCTCTAATATTTCCTTACAAGATTAAGGTGGATTTAAACAAACTACTTTGGTGCACCAAGTTCCAAAAAGCAGTCGTATCCAACGACTTTGTGAGTGTGTCAGCAATAGCAATACGTGTAGAGGCAGGAACATGTTTGGCTAACATTTTCTGTTAAATCTAATAGCAAGATTGATATAACTAACTAGTTCATAGGATAGCATAACAGAATCATAGCTAAAATTTAGTTAGTTGTATGTTCTAGTTATATGTTCCTTACTATAGTAACCAACCATATTTATGTGTATACCACCATTAAAAAATTAGTTTTTAGCATCGATCATTTGTAGATGCTTAAGGTGAAAATAAAAAAAACGGATATTAATATGAATTTAGTGTCGACTACAGAGAAGCCGAGGCTAGTTAGACTTTGCTAAACCGAAGCTAGGTGGATCCTAATGGATTGACACTATATTTTTCCAAGAAACATGAAAAGTCAACATTTACGTTAGCATCATCCGAGACTACGTTAAAGTCAATAAATAAAAGTCAACAATTTCATATAGCATAGGCCAAGTCTAGGCTAAAGTCAACATAGAAAGTGTTGGGGTTGATTGTAAGTTTCTTTAATAAAGAAGGAGGTTAAAAGTAGTTTTTGAGAAGTCCCACATTGTTTAGTGTGGTGAAGCAAGGCACCAATGCTATATATTGGACCTAAGTCTTTGTTCTTAGATAAACCAATCAAGAGTACTTTAAGCTTATATTTGACTTAGTTTGAATATTTGTTTTGTAAGAGTGTGGTGTACTAGGGATTGATGTTAGTAGAGAAGTCTATGTGTTGTAAAGTTTTCACATAGTAATAATTCTCTAGTTGTCTATTTAGATAGCGGTCGTGGTTTTTCTCTGGTTTTGGAGTTTCTACGTTATATTCTTGTGTTGTTGGTTGTGTTCAGTTTATTTTTTTCTTTTTCAGTTGTGTTATTTCCCAAGGTATCGAGCCGGTCGATGAGATATCACAATTCTTAGTATTCTCTCGTGGTCACAGATTGTTTGATCTTCCACATAAGAAAAGAATTTTGATATTGTGAAGGTGCTGAAGAAGGGGTTGTATTGTGAAAGTGCTATTTAGGGAGGTTCTGGCTAAGGAAAGACTTGGTATTTAAGCGTGTCCGTTGTGACCCACCCACCTCTCTTTCATGGGAACCTACCTGGGGCACGTTTTACAGTGTGCGCGCAACTTCTATGTCTTATTCAAGTGCAATGAAGTTTGACATAGAGAAGTTTGATGGAAGAATTAACTTTGGCTTGTGGAAAGTACAAGTCAAGGATGTGTTGATACAATCAGGATTACATAAGGTGCTAAAAGGAAACACTTCCAACATGGAGAAATATCTGAAAAAGGCTCTGAGGCAAATGCTAACAACGTCTCCCTTATTTTAGGAGATGATGATGATCTTTTCTATAAGATATGGTGTATCCTTATGGTATTTCCGCTATACCACGCAAAAGGACAAATCATTGCTAGCAGATTCAAAATAACACACGGGCATTGGTTGACATTGATGCAAGGTGTATGGTGAGATGTGTCAATGGTGAAGAACTTCCTAAAAGTCAACATGGAGTTGCACCATAATCTTTTAGCAAGGTTTCGACATAAAGAAAATTCTTGGAATGATTTAGTTTCAAGTGCAAAGACACTCTTTATGGTGGAGTATGATAATTTGATTTGTCGGTATAAACAATGAGAATTATGATTGTCCTGTAGACAATAAAGATTGAAGACTATTACAATCAAGGTGGAGATTGTTGGGGTTGATTGTAAGCCTAATTTCTTTAATAATGAAGGAGATTAAAAAATAGTTTTTTGAGAAGTTCCACATTGTTTAGTGTGGTGAAGCAAGGGGCAGACCAAGGCTATATATTGGACCTAAGTCTTTGTTCTTAGATACACCAATCAGTAGCACTTTAAGCTTATATTTGACTTTTAGTTTAAATATTTTCTGTAAGAGTGTGGGTGACTAGGAGATTGAGTGAGAGTAGTGAAGTCAATGTGTTGTAAAATTTTCACATAGTAATAATTATATGGTTGTCTATTTAGACAATGGTCGTGGTTTTTCTCTGGTTTTTGAGTTTCCACGTTATATTCCTGTGTTGTTGGTTATGTTTAGTTTATTTTTTTCTTTTTAAGTTGTGTTATTTCCCAACAGAAAGATCAACAATTATGTTTAGCCTTGCATAAACCGACTCTAAAGTCATAAAAAGTTTATAATTTATCTAGCATGAGTGTGACCGACTATATAGTCAACAAAAATAGTTTATAGTTTATGTAGCATCGGTTAGACCGACTATATAGTCATTATAGAAGAAGTCAACAATTTATGTTAGTGTCGTCTGCGCAAAAGTCAACTAAGAAAAGCCACTAAATTATTTTTAGCACCGGTCTAGCCAACTCTAAAGTCAAAGTCAGTTGTTAAAAGTCAACATCTTTGGTTGATTTTGGGTGCACATATATAGAAATAGAGAACCGACAACACAAGGCATTAGAAAAATCATTGGGATAAGTGCATGAATGAGGTATTCATAAAGTAAGTTTTTATCATTCAGAATATCATTTGGTTTTATCAACACTATGTAGAATCCTTCCCATACTTCCAGTTGTATATTGAATTGGTGTCATACAAAAAATAGGGATTTAGGGGTTGAAGAGAAAAAGAGGAGGATAAGAATATACAAGGGTTCCACCATTATTCTCTATAAAAGTTCGACAACACAACTCAAACGCAATATGTTTTCCAATCCTCTCAATTGATGACCGATACCATACACACCTATAAATGGAGAAAGAACACATCAACATCATTCAACACATTAAAGAATTTAATCGGTTATTAAAATGACCTAAAAATGAATGATTCATCAATTCTTCAGATGTATGGACATGACTCACGTAGAACCAAGAAAAAATTGTGAAGGAATTGGCAATGAGATTTACTAACTGAAAATCCACTTTGCTAGGTAATCGCGAGAAGTGGCTAATGTATCACCAGACTCATCGCCATTGTTCGGGTGATAATCTATGTTTCCTTCTATCGCTTGTTTCAGAATGTTGAGCTAGCTTCGTCTACAAGGAATATTCGCATAATATTTTCAATAAGTTGCTGAAATATATTGATTAGGAATATAAAAAATATAAATGCTATATTTCCATACAACAATTCATATATAAAATATTTAAATGAAAAATTACAATAAAACAAGATAGGAAGTGAATGTGAACCTTCACAGTATGTTTACCAATGAGTTAAGAAATTTAACATAACTTGATTGTACTTACTTAAAAAGTAATACCATGAGCAGATGGTTATACAATATTTTTTACACTAAATGTTAACTCATATTTTATGAGTTAATACATTCATTTAGTATTGCATTTTTAATCTTTTTATTTTACTTATTAGTCATAATTTTCCGCATTTTAGTGTTTTTAGTTATTTTAGCTTGGAGCATAATTAGTGCTCCCTTTTTATCGTACTTGTGTTTTTGTGCTAGTAAAAGTTGGCAGGGTCGAGTTGAGGCAACATGGCAGTAGTTTACTGCAAAGAACAAAAGATGAAGGAAATTGAGAGAATTTAGACCAATGGCAAACAACAATGGGAGATTCTAGCCAATGAGGATAACATAGAAGGAAAATTTAATTGGAGGGAAAAATTTGTTGTACTGAAAACAAGGAGAAAAAAATTTCAGATTCAAAGATGGAAATGGAAGTGCTAGTAGACAAAATTTGGTACAAGTACAATCGCATTTGCAGAGCATGCAACTCAGAATCGTTGCATTCGCCACACTACACCTTGTCTCCCACCATTGTCTCCTTGTATGAAGATTCCTGGTTTGCTAAACTGCAGAATTGTGTGTTGGCACTAATTTTATGTGGACTTGATGTGATTTCATGAACATAAGCCCATGATTTAATGCAACATATAAACCCTAAATTCATGGTCTATAAATAGAGTGGTGTTGAAGACAAAGAGAGAGTTCGACCGTTCTAAGATAATAATGCAAGTGTTTGAAGTCCTGAGTAATGGAAATACTCTAGAGTTTTTTCCTCATCAAATTTTGTATTAGCTGATGAGCAGTAGCGCGACTCGAGTCACCCCTTGAAGATTTGTCATTGATCGGTAAAATAGCAAGTGTATTATTTTGCCTCTTTAGTAATAAATAATAGGGAAATTCCCCAAATATCGATTTTAAGGATTGCGTAGAAATATTGAGTTCTAATTATGATTCAATTAAACAAAAAATATGTTTGGGTTTGATTTGTATTTGTAGCAATACTGAAAATAAGAATAAACATAAAATTAGATTGGATTTGATAAATAGGAGTAACCTGCTAGGGAAGGTGTGTGATTTACTCTGTAACAACCCTGAATTAACATTACAATAACATATTTATACAATCAAGTACCAGTTCTTAAGGGTGTTTGCTCCTAAGTTCTTAGTGAGAAAACCTTTAATAATTCATCCTAAGCTCCATGTCCATAGAAACTTACTGATGATATTAAGAATCATGAAATCAAGAATAATCTGATTACTACATAGTATCCTTAGTCCTAGGTGATATCTACTATAACATAATCTCATAAAAGCATTAAAAATGGCGATCCGACCTAATTTCTAATCATAAGTCAACCCATGTTGGTCTGACAAAGAATGCATTAGTAGAGATTAAATCAATCATGAAAATAAACATTGTCATTGCAACTATCAAATCAAAGGAATTACAATCCTAAATTAGGGATACCTCCTAACATAATGGGTTTAGCTACTCATACTTTTCAAAATAATTTCAAGATTAAAATTAGACATTACAAGAATCTGGATAACTTCGAACTTCAATTGCTTTCTCTCATGAAAATCTTTCGCCCTTCAATGACTTGGTCACTCCAATCTTCAATCCGTGTAGAAATTCTCCGGTCTGTCCAAAAGTCCCCTTTTTCTCATGAAAAATCTTCTATATAGTGAGAATCCAATCGTCTCACCAAAAAGGCCCAAAACGCTCATACATGTCAATATAAGTGAAAAATTAGAAAAACAACTAAAATTAACGTCTGAGTCAACACGGCATGTGTTAGCTGACACGGGTGGCCGTGTTGCCCCCTAGTCTTTTCCAATTCTTTATCAACTCCCATACACGCTGACACGGCCCGTGTCAGCCCCCTGACTTTCCAATTTTTTGCATTCTTGCCAAGGCTCTCATCCTGACACGGCCCGTGTCAGGTGAGACGGCCTGTGCTAGGCCTCCTAGACATGGTCCTTTAAATTCCTCAAAAACTCCAAATTTTGCACTTTTTTGCACTGATTCGTCCTGATATATTCCTTTGAGCCTACAGACAGTACAACACACAACCAACACATAAAATATGGAAAAATTGAAGTAAAACACTTGACAATAAAAAGAAAAGATAATTAGAATCTACAATAAATAATGGTGCAAAAATCATTGGTCAACTCCCCGAAACTTAGACCATTGTTTGACCTCAACCAATAAATATAAGAGCTCATGAAATGCAAAGTGTAACACGGTGGGAGAACTGACTTGTTTGTTTTGTGTTTTATTGCAAATGTTGCGAATAGTAAGAGTCGCCACCGACTTTTCTTTTATCCAATTAAGGGAAGGAAAAGAACAGAAAAGACCTTCGTTAGATTCTCGAGTATGGGGGCATGAAAAGGAAGGTATTAACACCTTTCCATCCGTAGTTATCTACGGCTCTTAATTGCTTAGCTCACTTTATAAATTGCTTTCAGGTGTGTGTTTGAAAAGATATTTAAAAAGGAATTTCTCTTTGACTTCATAATGATTCTCACTGGAATGTATAATAAGTGTTTGGAAATGTTTTATTTTTGAAAGTGTTTAACTTTGTAATGATTCACGCTGGAATGTATACAAAGTTTTGAAAAGTTTTGAAAATAGTGAGGTGTGAAAAGTATTTTGATAGAGTAAGCAATTAAGAGTAACTACCTACCGTAATGGTCGCTTCCATGTTATTTTGCTTTCCTTTAGGGTAGAGCGCTATCCATACCATTAGTTGGTAGGTAACTCTATATGTTAGATGTAAAGGGACGTCAGAGGGTCATCGTATGGTCATAGAAGGCAACATGTAGGGATACCTTAACATATTTGTAGGATGATCATCACTTTCGAGGCAACAACCGAGGGACGAGATCATATTCGTTGGAAACATCGAGGGTCATCGAGGGACTATGAAATTTCAATTGAAGGTCGTGATGATATTGTTCGGAGCGCCTTAGCTAAGATATCCTTATGTTCGAGGGACATGACCATGTATTCGAAAGGTAATAAGAGAGGATACCCTAAGTGAGTGAGTGCAGAGTGTGTTGTATTCAGATATTTATCTTGTGATTAGAAGTGATCTAGGTTGATTTTACTATTAGCATACAAACCCTAATTAGCTAGCAATAATATGTACAGAAAGTAAAAGTGAATAGAAAGTGCGGAAATGTAAATACTACGCTATTACATGGCTTTGGGGCAAATACATAATATAGGAGTGCGAAAAGTAAAGGCAGATATGTAAATCTACGCGATTACAGAATAAAACTTTGCGACCTATACATCTTTTCTCTAATTGTAAATGCGAATAGAAGATAAATAATCGTAATAATAAGAAAATGTTAGTAAAAATGTTTGGAAATTAGTAGGAACAAGTTTTAGGTTAGTAACCCTAATTACTAGAAAAGAAATTATTTTGGAGTTTTTGTGATTAATTTTAATAAGTAAAACCTAATTCTACTTAATTAATGTTTAATTGAAAAATAATTGAAAATGTGAACAAAAAGAAAATGTTTTTTTGTCGAAAATTAAGTAAAGGTTTTAGAAACCTAAAATGTTTTAGGATTTTAGAAAATAATTTAATTAATTTTGAAAGAAAATTAAATTGGTTAGAAAATTGAAAGAAAATAAGAAAAATGCAAAGGAAATTAGTGGTAAAAAATAGGAGTGGTGGTGCTAGTGTTGAACCCACGCCTGAAGGTCACAAATTTAAAAGGCTTGCCACCGCACCACACACTTGTTGTGTTATATGGATAGGCCAATAGTTATATATTTGAAACCCTGCAAAACATTGGAAAATATGAAAAAGTTGGATCGAACCCAAGATGAAAGGACTAAATGCACGCGTTTATCACCATACATTCAATTATTTGTGTCACTCAATAAATATATATTGGAAATCCAATTCCAGAAATCAAATGAAATAAAACGCGCGTCAGGTGGGATCCAAGGCCATTTGAATGAACCAATGGAATGGATGAGACTTGCACGCCCGAACACCGCCCTAAACCTTTGACCACCGTGCAGGGTGGTTTCCACCATCTTCTCCGGTCGATCCAAAGTTTAAAACCTGCAAAAATCAACGAAAACACAAGCAAAGGAAACCCATATCAACTAATTAAGGTGCTGTGAATCCAACAGTGCAATTAGTTTGTCCTAAAACAACCTTAAACGTTAGGTTTGAAGCTCACAGCTTCCTATGCCCTAACAATGGTGTTTGACAATTTAAGCCTTAAAGCTTGCATCTAAAACGTTGTACCTATTCTAACTAGTATCCTGAACACGAACAAATGCACCAAATATATTAATAATGCATGAGAATTGAAATCGAAATCAAACAACCTTATCAAACCGGTGTACTTGAGGAGGTGACTTCCGGGCACTATAGGGCTTTGCAACTGATTGGAATCAACTCCTGGGAACCTCAGGAAGGTGATGGACCGTTTAAATCACCTTGAGAACGGCTGGAATGGAATACGAATTTGCAAGTTTGTATGGAATTTTTGGAGAATTAGGGTTTGCTCTTGGAGGCAAGGATTCGTCCCCTTTGTGGTCTGATCTTGTTGTGTACTTATAGGAGGGTAGAATTAGGTCAACAAAATAAGGAAATATATGGCCTTGAATGCACAAAATATTTGATTGAAAATTTTATCAAATCTTTCCAAAAATGGCTCAATATTGCCTTAATGCTTCTTGCACGAATTTGACAGCTTGCATGGGTTATCTTGGACCTCAAGACAAGTAGAAACCAAGCCCAACTTTTCATGACCTTGCTCCTTACATTTTATTTAATTTAAATTGAATAAAGTATGTGAAAGTTATGCTTGGTCAATGTTCTGTTGACTTTTGTCTAAAAAACCCTAATTAGAAACTTTGACTTTTTGATCAAATCTTGACTTTCCTTGAGGAATCATGGTCAACCCTTGATCAAATAATGAATATTACTTCAAAATATTGATGTTGACTAAAATTTATGAAGTTTGACTGTATGTTGACCACAATTGACTTTCTCGTCCAATACAGTGATTTTCAACCATCTAAGCAATGGATGAGCATATTTTTGTAAGGCTTGAAACTTGACATGGTGATACCTTAAAGCATATGATGAGGTATGATGACTACTTGAGCCTTGGAAATTCATTATGACTTGAGAGAATCAAAACCCTAGTTTGGATTGATGCTTAGAAGAGGTTTGTCGTCAACCTTGTGAAATCCTTAAGTATGGAGATGTGAATTGTCTTGAGAAGTAGGAGGGCAAATTTTGGGGTATAATAGTTGCCCCTGTTCAATCTTCTTTTACCGTAAGGTTTAGATTGGTATGTTTGCCTTTCTTGACCTGAAGGTAGAAGATGATTGAACACTTGATTACACCTAAAAATTTGTACTCGCTGTTGTATGGAATGGGATCGTCAGTTGACGATGCGCTGGAATGGACTTATAGATGCCATTTGGAGAAGCTGATGTTGGAGAGTGAGTAATACGTTAGACTCTGTGTTTGTATTTGAATAAAGATGACTGGTACGCCTTGATTTTAACCCTATATGCAGCATTTTGAAGATGGAGAGATTTCGACGTGTAGTCGAAGATGGGCTTAAAGATGCCATGTAGAGAGATGATATGATAAAAATCAGAATAAACCTTCGTCTTGGCTATTTCTGAAATGAATAATTCGTTAAGATGTAGATAGCTTCCCTGTCTTGTTTCGGGTATCAATCTATATCTTGCTGTTTGTTGATATCTTGCATGGTCGTTCAGATAGCTTTCCCGTCTTGTTTCGGGTTTTAATCTTTTGACCTTCCGCCTGGGAAATAACTTTCACCTGTTGGGAAATTTAGCTTGAAAGGATATGGTTAATTATATGCAGATTATGATGCATGTGAGATAATGACAATGCTCATTAAGGACATATGCACATGTTATGATTTTTTTATTTATTTTTATGAATAACGTATGAATGTAGATGTCGTGGTATTTCAAAACATATCCATCTTGAAGAAGATAAGAATGTTCTGCTGAGGATCTTTGATTTCTGCTTGGGGATGTAGTTGATGGAGACCTTGACTGGTGAGTTCCCCACTGCTCATGGACTAATGTGATGAAGTTGATAGGATCACTGCTTGGGGACTAACGTGATGAAGTTGATAGGATCACTGCTCGGGGACTAACGTGATGAAGTTTGATAGGATCACTGCTTGGGGACAAACGTGATGATGTTGATATAATCACTTCCCGGGGACTAACATGATGAAGTTGATAGGATCACTGCTCGGGGACTAACGTGATGAAATTGATAGGATCACTGCTCGAGGACTAACGTAATGAAGTTGATAAGATCACCGCTCGGGACCAACATGATGAAGTTGATATGATCAACGCTCGGGACCAACATGATGAAGTTTGATAGATCACCGCTCGGGACTAATGTGATGAAGTTGATAAGATCACCGCTTCGGACCAACATGATGATGTTGATAGGATCACCGCTCGGGACCAACGTGATGATGTTGTAGGATCATTTCTCGGACTAACGTGATGAAGTTGATAGGATCACCGCCGACCAATATGATGATGTTGATAGGATCACCGCCGGGACTAACGTGATGAAGTTGATAGGATCACCGCCGGGATTAACGTGACGATGTTGATAGAATCACCGCCGAGGACCAATGATGATGTTGATAGGATCACTACCGGGACCAACGTGATGATGTTGATAGGATCACCGTCGGACCAACGTGATGATGTTGATAGGATCACCGCTCGGGACCAGTGTGATGATATTGATAGGATCGCCGGGGACCAACATGATGAAGTTGATAGGATCACCGCTGGGGACTAACGTGATGATGTTGATAGGATCACCGCCGGGACTAACGTGATGTTGTTGATAGGATCAACGCCGGGACCAACATGATGATGTTTATGGATCACCGCTCGGACCAACATGATGATGTTGATAGGATCACTACTGGGACTAACGTGATGATGTTGATAGGATCACTGCTCGAGGACTAATGTGATGAAGTTGATAGGATCACTGCTCGAGGACTAAGGTGATGATGTTGACAGGATCACCGCCGACCAACATGATGATGTTGATAGGATCACGCTCGGACTAACATGAAGTTGATAGGATCACTACTGGGGACTAACGTGATGAAGTGACGGCTGGATACTACAAAAAGATGATGGAATTGTAGTCCGGTTGGGAGATTTGTTTCTAGGGGAGCGAGGGCTATGGGGATTGTAGAGATTATTCATGAATATTTGTGAAACTTACTGTGGGATGTGTTGGTAAGTTGAATCATTATTCTGACTACTAGAGCTGTAATAACCGCTATTTGTTGTCAGTTATAAGGAAGACGGACCGATATTTACCATTTGAACTTGAAGTTGATAACAATGTGGTATAAGTAGATGATCCATGAACATAGTCTTACGCTTTAATCCCTAATTTTGCATGGACCGCCTTTTCGGTTTTATGTCTACCGGATACCCTTTTTCCCAAGCCGCTTTTTAGGTTTTTGACTCGTGTGAAATTCTTTTATATATCCCTTTATTTTTGCCTCGAACCTTATTGGTTCGTCGTGATGCCCTCATTTTTGCCTAGGACATTCAACCTAGCGGGTCTCGTTTATGCGTAGCATGTTTTTGACTATGTCCGCTCTGTGGTGCAAGAAATCTTCGCCGCCCATGGTGGTGAGCGTAGTATCGCTGAATATGCCCCTTTGTATGTGGGAGTTTATCTACCGATCAATATCCTAGTGTACTTGACTGAAGTTATTGAAACTGGATTTAGAAATTCTAATAGTCTTGACCTTCTCAAGTAGTTTTCGAGGAACGTTATGGGAGAATGATACTCACACAACTGATACTACCGAATGCATTTAGTAACTCAATGGATTTTGTAGAAACTTGTGATCAATGTAACATGCCCCAAGTGATTCGTATGTAAGCTATGCCCGTGTTCAAGACTTTGAGAGATTCTCCAATTCAATTGCCCTGATGAGTTGGATGATAGCATGTTGTGCCCCTTGATTGAAAGGCTTGTTACTGAGGTACCTTTATCTCAGTAATTTTTTCCATTGGGAGGACCTTCATTCATTGAATATTCTTCATACGAAATCCTCGTTGTCAAACATTTAGTCATATGCAACAAAGTGGTATTAAAATGCAAAGCTTATGTCCTTCGAGGTTTATAAAAATGTATTTTTTTAGTAAAACAAAATTTGTAAGAATAATGATATCAACTAAGGAATTATAGTAAGCCTTATAGGAGTCAGGATACCTTTTTATAACAGTACGCATTCGAACTAACCATGCTTCAGTTAGGACTTTTAAGGGTTATGACGTGGCTCGCTACGGTTTAAGAAACAAAGGATAATGGCTCGAAATTTATTTGTACCCAACCCAATCTCCGTGATGTTCTCCAGTCCTATGTTTAGTTAATTACGCATCCTTAAGTTCCAATAGAATTTGGAAATACAACACTTATATTTGGTGATGGTTCAAAACCGAAAGTTTATTTGAAAAGACAACATCATATTTTGTAACATTTTTCTTTTGTTGAGGGTTTGTAGTGACTCTTTTGACTTTGTTATACCTAACTTTTGCCTCGAATTGTTTATTTTGAGGTTACATCGGTGGATGTCTAATTTTTTCTTAAGTCTCCTTCATAGGTTTTTGACTTAGTGAGCTTTTCTTTTGATAAATATTGATTGCCTCATGACTTAATGATTACAGAGAACCATCACCGGTTTTTGACTTAGAAGGATATCTTCGACATTACTCGTCGTAATTGACTGCACATTTAAATTAACTGAGAAACTACCCTGCCCCAGGTTATGATTAAGGGTTTCAATTTGTGTAAAAAAAAAACTTCTACTTCTTAGGCTCAAGGGGTTGACTAGGGATTAACTTCCTTATATCTCCATTGTTTAGGAATTGAAACAATGCATGTACATCGTCAGCACAGTCTGTTCAAAAGCATACTGTAAGAAATTATGGTATCATCTTCGTCATCCTCCCTCTAAAGTCTTACCGCTTTAACAAGAGTTGAATATCACAAAAAGTAAGAAACACAATTTAAATATAGTGAAACGAGTGGATTATTTCAAGACAAACATGTGCAATGCATTAATGTGAAAATCCAAAGTTTGACGTAAGGATAAACGTTCAAGTAAACAAAAGAAATTACAACTAAAAATTCAAATGAATGAAAGCTTATCCGCCCGAACTCATCACTTTAGATTGCATGCCTTGCAGTTTCAATATTTGATGGATGGTAGAAAAACTTAACCTGACCATCTTGCGTTAACTTGAGAACTCTTTCGTCAATCAGGTCATGAATCTTGTTCTTTAGGGCCCAACAATTATTTGTGTCATGTCCAGGGCTACCGGAATGGTATGCACACTTTTCATTGAGATTGTACTTTGGAGAAGATGTCTTAACATGCTGAGGAGGATCTCTCAAAGTAATCAACTCCGCTTTCAACATATGTTGTAATGCTTGAGATAATGGCATGTTGATTTTGGCAAATTGTCTTATGGGTGTATCTTGCTTATGTCGATTACTTTGTTGTTGTTGGCAAAGCAATGTGAACTTGTCTCTTTCTTGTGAACAAGTCAGCTTTTGTCTCATTGGAGGTTGGTTAATGTTTGGATCCCTAACTCTAGCGGTTCGTCCCATTCGGTTGTCTTCGAACTTGAGAAGCTCGTTGATGAAGACTCTCAATTCTTCTTGCCCCCGGGCTAAGTTTTGGATAAGAGCCATCTGACCAATCATCTGGATTTTCACCTCTGCTATCTCAGCTTGCATTTGTTCAAATTGGCCATCCTTTTTGTCTTCAAGAGTCTTATTAGTGATGAGCTCTTTCGATCTTTCCGACCTTGAGCTAAGTCGGTGAACATTTCCTAGAATCGAGCGCTCGAGTCCGAGGTCTTTGGATGCCTTTTTAAACAAGCATGAAAAACTTTTATTAGTTTACTTTTAGAAAGTGCAAATGAAAATTTAAACAAATAAAATAAAATTCCTAGAGCTTAGGTCTCCCATGGACGCTCCTCTTTATGTTGAAGTAGGTATTGATGCTTCGCCTCGTGAAGTAGCTTCATCAACTCTAATACCTTCTTCGCTGCATGGCATCGAGCTTCACAGTATCCCTTTCTTCTTAAGTTGAATCCAAGATCTCTTCAAGTCTTCAAAATTAATAGGTATGTCTGGATGGAGAATGGTATAGGGTTTCACCTTCAAAGAACAAGTTCCTTAACCATCGGTAGAACAAAGTGAACGGCATCATGAGGTTTTGAGCTCGAGCTCGCACCCATTTGAGGTAAGGTTCCCAAGGAATGGAATTTTTGTGCCCCAAAGTCTTGGTATCAGGTTTCTTCACCATGCCCCAAGCGTGCATAAATCTTCGGTGATAACCATGAAGATCGTTGTTGTAGTTAAATACAATGTCTTGGAGAATCATATCACGAGGACCATACTTTTGAGTGTAACCAAACTGTCGCAGTGCTAGAAAAGGGTTGTAATTGATACCTCCCCTTATGCCAAGGAGTGGTACATTAGGGAATTCCACACAATACTCAATGAAAGTGAAGTCCTTTTGAGAAAAAAGACACCAACAAATATTTGAATAAGAGAGTGACATCAGCCTTTGAGACCACTTCAATCTTTACTCGTTCTTCATTACTGATTGAGGAAGGTGAAAAATAAACCACCTGGAAAGTAACGGTATGCAACACATGAGAGTTCCTTGTCTTTTGGTAGTACGAGTGTGGAGAGAATACAGAATGTCCCCAAGTAAGGTAGGCACAAGATTGCGAGTGAGGAATATCTTGACGGTGTTTACGTCTACGAACTGGTCGGGATTAGGAAATTGCACTAAGCCATAGATTATCAAGGCCAAAATGTCTTCGAATGCATGGAAACTCATAGCCTTTAGGAATTCTCGAGATTTCTTTATCAGAAACTTAGCAAGCAATCCCTTAACTCCGTTTCTTGTTTCCCAATTAGCTTCAATATCTGATTGCTTTAGATTTAACTCTGATGCGATGTCTTCGTATTTTGGAGCTTTTTCTAAACCGGTGAATGGTATCTGATCAAGGATAGGTATCCCAAGTAGCTTAGAGAACTCTTCCGATGTAGGCACCAACTGATAATCTGGGAATGTAAAGCAGTGATGTTTCGGATCGAAGAACGGGAATACGACATGCATCATATCTTCTTCAAAACCGAAGATAGCCAAGTCAAGTAGATAACCATGCCTTCTGATAAACTGAGCATGATCGGGAACTTCTGAAACTAATTCTTTGAGTTGAGAAGGTATACCTATGAAGTTGATTCGATAGTCTTCCCGAAGCCATAACTCCTATAAAACAGCAAAGATAAACCCTAGGTCCTTGGAATAGTTAGATATGATATGATGTTATGATGTCACGATATCATGTTTAAAATAAGTAGCAAGCACAAGCAACTCACACAATAGCCCTAGGTTTAAGGCTTGCATGAGGTATAGGTGTCTACCCTACCAGAGTTTAAGTGGGTTCAACCTGTCCTATAATAGTAACCGGGTTCTAGGAATCTCATATCATTGATCTTTCTCGTAGGCTTTATTTCAATACGACTACCAAGTGGTCGATCGAAACATCCGTAAAGTCAAATCTTAATGAGCGTAGCATCGAGTATCAACCAACCTCAGTCTACACCGAAGCCGACCATCTCACTACCTTCTAATGGCCAAGAGGGGTCAATTAGGGTTCTAAAAGTTGAGTTAGTGATTATGACACTATGCAGACGCCAAATAATTTCCTCAACTAAACATGAGGAGCATCGGGACATCCAAAGTGTCACACTAACGTAGCCATCATTTTGACCGTTTCGGTATACGCCTAACAATTGCGATGATTTATTGCTACTTACCTAAAGAAACCTGGATCTGGGTGTAGGATCCCCCAAAAGTATAATACCCAAGCAACCCTTAAAAATAAAGCAGATAAGTCAAACAATGAAAGCAATAAAGTGATCTAAAGCCCTAAGGTAGCCTCTCGTTAGGGTGTTCCCCAGTAGAGTCCCCAGTTCTGTAACACGACGGGAGAACTGACTTGTCTGTTTTGTGTTTTATCGCAAATGTTGCAGATAGCAAGAGTCGCCACCGACTTTGCGTTTATCCAATTAAGGGAAGGAGAAAAGAATAGGAAAAGACCTTCGTTAGATTCTGAGTACGGGAGGAAGTTATGAAAAGGGAAGGTATTAGCACCCTTTCCATCCGTAGTTATCTACGGGCTCTTAATTTCTTAGCTCACTTTATAAATTTCTTTCTCTGTGTGTGTTTGAAAAGATATTTTGAAAAGGCATTTCTCTTTGACTTCGTAATGATTCTCGCTGGAATGTATACGAAGTATTTGGAAATGTTTAATTTTTGAAAAGTGTTTAACTTTGTAATGATTCACGCTGGAATGTATACAAAGTGTTTGAAAAGTTTTGAAAATAGTGTCAGGTGCGAAAAGTATTTTGATAGAGCAACTAATTAAGAGTAACTACCTACTCAGAGTGGTCATTTCCATGTTATATTGCTTTCCTTTAGGATAGCGCTATCCGTACCATTAGTTGGTAGGTAACTCTATCCGTTGGATGTAAAGGGACGTTCGTAGGGTCATCGTATGGTCATAGAAGGAAACATGTAGGGATACCTTAACATATTCGTAGGGACGATCGTCACTTTTCGTAGGAAAAAATCGAGGGACGAGATCATATATTCGTAGGCAACATCGAGGGTCATCGAGGGACTATGATCTTTGAATTGAAGGGACTGTAATGATATTGTTCGTGAGCGTCTTAGCTAAGATATCCCTAAGTTCGAGGGACATGACAATGTATTCGAAAGGCAACAAGAGAGGATACCCTAAGGTGTGAGTGAGTGCAAAGAGTGTGTTGTATTCAGATATTTATCTTGGGATTAGAAGTGATCTAGGGTTGACTTTACTATTAGCATACAAACCCTAATTAGCTAGCTGTTGAATTTGTACAGGAAAGTAAAGTGCGAAATGTAAAGTGCGGAAATGTAAATCCTACACTATTACATGGCTTTGGGGCATATACATAATATAGGAGTGCGGAAAGTAAAGACAGAAATGTAAATCTACGCTATTACAGAATAAAACTTTGCGACTTATACATCTTTTCTAGAATTGTAAATGCGGAATAGAAGATAAATAATCAGAATAATAAGAAAATGTTAGTAAAAATGTTTGAAAATTAGTAGGAAAATTTTTTAGGTTAGTAACCCTAATTACTAGAAAAGAAATTATTTTTGGAGTTTTTTGTGATTAATTTTAATAAGTAAAAACCTAATTCTACTTAATTAATGTTTAATTGAAAAAATAATTGAAAATGTGAATAAAAAGAAAATGTTTTTGTGTCGAAAATTAAATAAAGGTTTTAGAAACCTAAATCTAAAATTAAATCATTTTTTAGTATTTTAGAAAATAATTTAATTAATTTTGAAAGAAAATTAAATTGGTTAGAAAATTGAAAGAAAATAAGAAAAGTGCAAAGGAAATTAGTGATAAAAAAATAGGAGTGGTGGTGCTGGTTGTTGAACCCACATCTTGAAGGTCACCAGCTAAAAGGCTTGCCACAAGTCCACACGCTTGTGGTGTCATATGGATAGGCCATTAAATATATATGTGAAACCTGCAAAACATTGGAAAAATATGAAAAAAGTTGCAAAAGGCAGGGATCGAACCCACACCCTTAGAGAGGAAAGGATTAAATGCACGCGTTCTACCACTGGGGCGGCCATACATCCAATTATTTGTGTTACTCAATAAATATATATTGGAAATCCAGTTCCAGAAATCAAATGAAATAAAACGTGCGCCATGTGGGGTCCATGGCCATTTGAATGAACCAATGGAGTGGATGAGACTTGCCACGTCTGATTCAACACCGCCCCCTAAACGTTTGACCACCGTGCAGGGTGGTTTCAAGCATCGTCTCCGATCGATCCTAAGTTCAAAACCTGCAAAAATCAATGAAAACACAAGCAAAGACAACCCGCATCCACTAATTAAGGTGCTGCAACCAATGGTGCAATTAGTTTGTCCGAAACGGCTCGAATGCTGTGTTCAAGCTCACTTCCTATGCCCTAACAATGGTGTATGACGATTTAAGCCTCAAAGCTTGCATATAAAAAATTATACATGTTCTAACTAGTATCCTAAACACGAACAAATGCACCAGATATATTAATAATGCATGAGAATCGAAATCGAAATCAAACAATCTTACCAAAATGGTGTACTTGAGGAGATGACTTCTGGGCACTATAGGGCTTTGCAACTGATTAGAATCAACTCCTGGGAACCTCAGGTAGGTGATGGAACGTTTAAATCACCTTGAGAACGGTTGGAGAATGGAATATGAATTTGCAAGTTTGTATGAAATTTTTGGAGAATTAGGGTTTGCTCTTGGAGGCAAGGATTCGTCCCCTTTGTGGTCTGATCTTGTTGTGTACTTATAGGAGGGTAGAATTAGGTCAAAAAAAGAAGGAAATATATGGCCTTGAATGCACAAAATATTTGATTGAAAATTTTATCAAATCTTTCTAAAAATGGCTCAATATTGCCTTAATGCTTCTTGCACGAATTTGACAACTTGCATGGGTTATCTTGGACCTCAAGACAAGTAGAAACCAAGCCCAACTTGTCATAACCTTGCTCCTTACATTTTATTTTATTTAAATTGAATTTAAATGATTTAATTCCAAAATAAATTATATAAATGGAAAGAAGGCGTGTAAATGGACTTAGGGGTCGTGAATATTCTCAAGAATAATATGGATCATGAAAACTTAATCCCATTTGAAAAATATTTGCATTAGTTAGGTATTTTCCTTTGCACCTCCTCAAAATGTCAAACTTGCATAATTTGTATCTTGCTCAATTTTCAACATTTTTAGTGTCCTTGGACTTTTAGAAAGCTAAAGATGTCCTATAAATACTCCTTTTGATTTCATCTTTATTGAAGTTTCCATGTTCATGAACACTTCTTAGCAAAAAGATGACTTTTTGTTGACTTTTAAAAGGACTTGTAATGTTTTGATCCATAACTTTCAAATGATGCATTGTTGGCCAAATCTTGTGAGACATGAAGTTATAGAGAATTGAATTCCCTTCAAGATGAGCGTTGCAGGAAAATTTCGATAAAGTATGTGAAAGTTATGCCCGGTCAAAGTTCTCGTTGACTTTGTTTGAAAACCCTAATTAGAAACTTTGACTTTTAGATCAAATCTTGACTTTTCTTGAGGAATCATGGTCAACCCTTGATAAAATGATGAATATTACTTAAAAATATTGATGTTGACCAAAAATTATGAAGCTTGACTGTATGTTGACCACAATTGACTTTCTGTCCAATACAGCTGATTTTCAACCATTTGAGCAATTGGATGAGAAAATTTGACTTGTAAGGCTTGAAACTTGACATGGTGATCCTGAAGCATATGATGAGGTATGATGACCACTTGGAGCCTTGGAAATTCATTCTGTCTTGAGAGTATTAAAACCCTAATTTGGATTGATTGCTTAAAAGAGGGTTTGTCTGGTCAACCCTTGTGAAATCCTTAAGTATGGAGATGTGAATTGTCTTGAGAAGTAGGAGGAAAATTTTTGGGGTATAACACAAAGTATATCGATATTCATACGTGGCACGAAGAGTTTTTGTGAGAACACTTTAAACCTGAGGTTCCCTTTCGGATACCTCTCTAACTACACTTTGTACTTAAGTATTTTTCTGATTTTTCTCCTTTTTCATTCGGACAATCACATTAAGGATGTGGGAATTATTATGATCATCACATGCACAATAATAATCAAGAATTATCTATTTAGGAACCAAATAAGCAGCAATGGATACTTTTAACTACCGATGAAATTTTCAAAGCTCTTTAGTATATATATTGTCCTTATTTGGACGATGTTTGGGGATCAACCTCCTTTAGGATGAATATTCGGGTGAGGGCTACCCAACTTAGAGGGTCAATTGCCTTTTATGCCTTTTCATCATTTGGTGCCACCATTATTTATTTCTCGACCAATCATACATGTTGTGAATCTAGATTATTCCAGATTCTCAAGATAAATTACTTAAGGAGAACTTCTTAGGATTCAAGCAACATGGTACAAATCTACACGTTAGACTCGTCTCTCTTTTTGGGGAACCTAGGGTGTTCAAACAAACCCCTTTCTATCACATTATTCTGAACCTCCTACCCTCAAACAATCATCCTTTTATCTCCATATACTATTCCTGGTCTCTTTAAAATAAAAGCTCTTGCGCAAATAGAAAAAATTTCAGGTCAAAATTTGTGAAGAATTTCAAAGTGCTATTTTTTTACCACCACCAAACGCACAAAACCAAATCAAATAACATAAAACAAATAAAAAGAAAAATATTAAATCCCCACCCCAAAAATTGAACTAAACATTGGCCCTAATGTTTTAGAACTAGAGCGAGAAGGGTGACTCACAGAGAGGCGGAGGGTTCTGCAACATCACTGTTGTCCCATAGCTTGCACCTGTAAGACCCTATTTATTACCCACAAATGAAACAACACAAACAACAAAAAGAAAATGCTCAGTCATTAAAAGTGTGGTTTTCTCCCATGTAGCACTTTTTTTAACATCGCATGGATCAATGACTCATTCCCCTTTATTATTGGGGGTACTTCCTTTTCCACGCCTTATTTCTTGTCCTTTCTACATCCAATTACTCATCTAGTTCAAAAGTGTGGACCACTTCGTGCTTGAAGTCACTTTTAACTTCCATCTCCTCACCTTGATGTCATTTTTCTTTCTCTTCTTGACTTCTCGATGAACTTAGGAATTTTGATAGATGTATGAGATGATGCCACCTGAGAGATTATGCTTGAGACCTTTTTTGGAAGTGATTTTGAAATTTTTCTTTCTCCTTCTAGTTTGATCATACCAACCGAAGGTTGATTATTTCCACCGCCCTTGCTTTCGATGTCCTACACTTTCAAAGTTATCTCTTCATCAAATGATTTTAACGTTAAAGTACCTTTCTCGATATCAAAATTGCATCAACTAGTAAGCAAAAATGGTATACCAAGAATGATAATCGTCTCTTAATCTTTAGGAATATACATGATCTAAAAATCAACTGAAAAGATAAAATTGTCAATTTCCACCCGTACACCTTCATATGAAAATCAATTTACCTTTGTCCATATTTGTGTCACCTTTCCAATACCAAGATTTTTGAAGATAGATAATGACATTAAACTCACACTAGCATTCAGATCAATCAGAACTTTATTGAAACTTCTATCTTTTATAATGCAAGGTATTGCAATCGATCCAAGATCCTTCTGCTTAAGTGAAATTCTCCTCTCTGGTGAGATTACACACAATTTCTCATCACCGGGTACCGGTCAATCCCCTATTGATCTCTTTTTAGACAATACCTCCTTCATGAATTTTTGGTACAAGGGCATTTTCTCTAGTGCTTCAAAGAACGGCATATTGATCTCTAGCTTTTTGAATAGCGTAACAATTTTCTCAAAGTCTTCCGATTTTGAGTTCTTCTTTTCTACTTGAGAGGCATATGATAACTAAATCACCAATTTAGTCTTATCCTTATTTTCTTCAGTTGGCTTCACAGGTGGTATCGATTTTTCCTTCTTTTCTTGTTTTCTCTCACTTCCACATCTACTTCTTGTAAATTTGGAGTGCGCCTAAGATGGGGTGAATTAGGACTTTAAAAATTTGTCCGGTTTTAGAAACAAGTTGTTCTTATTATTGGTTTGGTGTTTAAGTGTTTAGAAATATGGTCCTTTCTATTATGGTTATGAATTAAGATGAAAGTGATAAATATAGAAAAATAAAGAACACAAGGATGTATCCTGATTCTTCTCACAGTCCGAGAGTACTCCAGTCCCCTTTTAACACAAAAGAGATTTTACTATTGTCAAATCTTTGTACAAGCCTCATTCCAAGATTTCTCCTACAATCTTTTAACAACAATACCACCAAGAACAATCCTCTTGAATAAACCAAGTTGAAATAAGAACAATCGTCTAACTTCAAACCTCTTACTTCCAACAATATTGGATAGCAAGGGATATAAAACTAAGTAATTTTAATTCCAACAATCTTGGAAAATAAGATAATACAACCAGAGTTTTTAAGAGTATGAAATTTGTAGAATAAATATCACTTTGAGTGATGTATCAATATAATTGATCTTCCCTTCAAACAAGTAACTTATAATGATAAATGATAGTGCTCAAGTGTTTGAAAATATGATATGAATCTAATAAGGAAATACACGTTGAAAAATTCTTTGTGAAAGTTCAAGAATACAAACACTTGTTTTGAAAATTGAATGATAAAAATAATGTTAGAGTTCTATGGAAGAGGTTATTTGTGATTTGAAATTTCATGTATTTATAAGTGCATAACACCTTTATGAATCATAGTGAAGTCATGGAAAAATATCATGAACAAATGTCATGTTAAAATGAAAAGGATTCATGAAGAGTTGCATGAAAATGTGTTAAAAGGTTGTATTTTTCAAATTCGTACAAGACTTATTAAGTTGGTTTTATTGGATACCTGACTTAACAAATGCAGAACATTTTTTTTGAATTTCAAAATAAAATACTTCTTCAGACCGATGCAAATTAGGCGGATATTAGTGCTATTACGACAAGTAAACCGCCATAATTTATCAAAAATAGACAGTTTGAAAAATTGAAAAACATGAAAAATTTCTAAGTATTTGAACCAATCTTATGCAACATCTTTTGATTTATCCAAGTGAATATATTATATTTGAAAGTGATTAACATGGTTCAAACATGAAAAATAATTTTTCAAATGCATGATAAAAGTATTTTGATTTAAAGTTTAAAATAGTGAGATATTTTCAACCAAATCGACCATGCATGCAAGTGAATTTTGGATATTATTTTGAGCACTAAGACATCAATATATATTGCATGTTTATACCTCAATAAATTAAGATCAATATAAATCTTCATAAAGTTGCAATCTTGATCAAAACATAATGTTGAAGAAGCTTGCCTTCAGAATCTCCCTCTTTTTGAGGATGATAACCATTGAAAGTTGAGATGCTTGAATATATTTAGAACATATGAGAATCTCTTATGTGAATGCACCCTATCTTTGATAACCCCCCCTTTATCAAAGCTCTCCCTTGATTCAGAGAATTTTACATCTTTCTTTGGGATGCAATAGTTAGAGAAAACATACACATACACATACACATATATATCTTCTCCCCCCTTTATCATTAGAAAAAAGGATGGGAAAATACTTAAAATATATAATGAAATTATGAACATAAAAATAGTTTTTACCTATGAGTTTTACCTGAACAATGACTTCATCAAACATTCATCTTTGATGAAGTTGAAGCCTTTGCAACAAAGTTGTCTTTTACTTAAACGATTTCGCTTTAGCCCTTCAACATAAATTACACCTTCAATGTGCCATCACTTGCCAAAACTTAATAGATTTAAAGTGGTCCTCAAGAAAACCTAAAAAATATGTTAAGTTTGATTTCTTACCCAATGTGCCTTGGGTCCATCATAGTTAGTTCCTTTCTTGACCCACACATAATACCCACTTATCGCACTAACATTTTTAACATAGCAAGCATTAGGTGTATGACCACTTATACCACAATAAAAACATGTAGGAATAAAATTACTTCTATATCTAGGAACATAACATTTATTTTTAGGAAATCTCTTATGATGATGAACCTTTTGTGGTTTGTTCACTTTTTCTTTGTTGGATTGATTACTTGATTTAACAAAGATAGTTTTATTAGTACTTGGTTTAAATTTAGAATAACCAATACAACTTTTATCATTTGAGTATCTTTGTTGACTAAGGATATTTTCCAATCCAACTTGTCCTTTTTCATATCGCTCAAGGACTCCTTTAATTGAACCGTTTGAAAGAAAATGAATCACATTCTTTGCATGTAAGATATTATTTTTCAATTTCAAAATTCTTTTCCATAGTGTCAATATTTTCTTCAAGAGATATAATTTGTTCCTTTTGAGTTGCCACCATTTTATACAAAATCTTACATTCATTGAGAAGTTCATCAGTAGCACCTTGAACATCATTAGCATAAAGAGAAAATTCATTACTAACCTCTTATTTTTCATCATCAGAATGATGTGAAGCCACTAATTCAAGATTAACACGTTGATTAATTTTGGAATTGGAAGATGAACTTTCTCATTCTATATGTGATTTCTTTGACTTCTTTCTCTTGAGATATTTCTTCTTCTTTTCAAGTGTAGGACATCCACTTTTAACATGTTCCTTTTCTCCACATTCAAAGCATGTAACCTTCCTTGTTGGTGCTTCCTTTTTTCTTTATTTTTGTAGAACCTTTTCAATATTCTTGATGAGGTCACCATCTTAACTACTATTAGATTCATCCTCTTGATTGCTATCATAATTTTTTATCCTCTTCTTTAAGGCGTGTCTTTTGAATCTTTTATTGGATATCATTCCTTTCAAGTATAACAAGTTTCGTCTCATATTCTTGAAGTTTTCCAAACAAAGTTGCGGAAGTCATTGTGGATACATTCTTCTTCTCTGATATTGTCGTCACTTTTAGTTTCCATTTTATGGATAAATACCTAAGCATTTTAAGATTAAGTTCTTCATTAGCTAATGTCTTACTAAGTGCTTTCAAATGATTTGTCGAGTAATCGATCTTTTTGCAAGTCGAGGATTGATTCCTGGGGATGCATTCTAAATAATTCGTACTATTAACTTAAAGTATTTAATATTGATCTTTTAACTTCATCCGTTCCTTCATGAGTTTTTACTAAAGTATCTCATATTTCCTTTTCATTGTGCATGTCAAAATATGGAAAAATTCATTCATGCTAAGGGCACCTTGAAGAAGATATATTGCTTTCTTTTCATAAAGGACTTTTTCTTACCATCGTCATCCCATGATCCTTTAGGCTTTGATGATCCAAAACCATTGACAACACTTGTAGGAACAAATGATCATTTGGACAGATCCCATATTTCTTCTCCTTGTGCTTCTAAGTAAGCATTCATGCGAATTTTCCAAAAATTAAAGTATTCGTCACAAATTGGATTTGTATTGATGGAAGACATTCTGGATCTGTAGGAACAAGTTACCTATAACATACTCTAATGCCAATTGTAAATTCGGAGTGCGTCTAAGAGGGGGTGAATTAGGACTTTAAAAATTTATTTGGTTTTAGAAATAAGTTGTTCTTATTTTTGGTTTGGGGTTTAAGTGTTTAGAAAGGTGTTCCTTTCTTTTCTAGTTATTAATTAAGCTGAAAGTGATAAATACGGAAAAATAAAGAGCAAAAGGATGTATGCTGGTTCACCTCACAATCCGCGAGTACTTCAGTCCTCTTTTAACTCGAAATAGATTTCACTATTGTTAGATCTTTGTACAAGCCTTATACCAAGACTTCTCCTACAATCTTCTAACAACAATACCACCAAGAACAATCCTCTTAGATCAACTAAGTTAAAATGATAACAATACTATCACTTTCAACCTCTTGGTTTCAACAGTATTGGATAGCAAGGAATACAAAACCTAGTAATCTTAATTCCAACAATCTTGTAAAATAAGATAATACAACAAGAGTTTTTAAGAATATGAAAATTGTAGAAAAATATCAGTTTGAGTGATGTATCAATATAATTGATATTTCCTTCAAATGAGAAATTTATAATGATAGAATATAGTACTCAAGTGTTTGTAAATATGATATAAATTTTATGGACTAATATGGAAATACATGCAGAAAAATTATTTGTGAAAGTTCAAGAAAACAAACTTGTTTTGAAATTTGAATGATAAAAATGATGTTAGATTTCTATGTAATAGGTGATTGTGATTTGAAATTTCATGTATTTATAAGTTTATAGCACCTTTATGAATCATGGTGAAGTCATAGAAAATATCATGAATAAGTGTCATGTTAAAATGAAAAGGATTCTTGAAGAGTTGCATGAAAAGGTGTTAAAAAGTTGTTGTATTTTTCAAATTTGTAGAGGACTTGTTTAGTCAGTTTTATTGGATACCTGACTTAACAAATGCAGGACATTTTTTTTGAATTTCAAAAATAAAACACTGCTTCAGACCGGTGCAAATTAGGACGATTGTTAGTGTGTTACGACATGTAAAACTCTCACTTACCAAAAATATAATGTTTGAAAAATTGAAAAACATGAAAATTTGTCTAAGTATTTGAACCAACCTTATGCAACATCTATTGATTTATCCATGTAAATATATTATATTTGAAAGTGATTTAACATGGTTCAAATATGAAAAATAAAATTTTTAATGCATGATAAAAATATTTTGATTTAAAGCTAGAAATAGTGAGTATTTTCAACCAAATGGACCATACATGCAAGTGAATTTTGGATATTATTTTGAGCACTAAGACATCAATTACACACACACACACATATATATATATATATATATATATATATATATATATATATATATATATATATATATATATATATATATATATATATATATATATATATATATATATATATATATATATATATGTGTGTGTGTGTGTGTGTGTATATATATTATGTTTATATCTCAATAAATTAAGATCAATGAAAATCTTTATAAAGTTGCAATCTTGATCCATAACCATATTGCTTCATGTTGTTTTTTCTCATCCTTTGATATATGCACATAGTAGTTGTCTTCATCAAACATAACATTGAAGAAGCTTGACTTCACACGTCTATAATATGTTCCTCAAATTATTTCTTCTCACTTCTTTTTGGATTTGTCACGATGGAGCTCGGAAAGGTGTCCGGTGCTTGCAGAGATAATTGTTGTGCAATTTGTCCCACTTGAACTTTCAATTTTTTTTATTGAAGTTGTGGTATTTTTGTAATTTCTCCTTGTATTTTCTTGGAATTGAGAAGTGTGAGAATCCATTTTTTCAATAACCTTCTCCCAATCTTCCTTTTGTGGTGCTTGTTGTTGATGTTGAGCATTTCCCTGCTGATCTTTCCAGGAGAAATTAGGATGATTCTTCTACCCTGTATTGTAAGTGTTCGAATAGGTATTATTATGCTTCAAGAAATTTATCTAATCAATTTGTTGTGGAGTTGCAAGACAATGCATAATAATGTGTGGTCAACTACAAATTTCACAAATGGCATTTTGTGCCTGTTGAACCTGAGATACTTGTCGAGTACCTATGTTCATTGCTTTTAGATTTTTCTCCCCTTCTACAATAATTGTCTCTTAAATTATGATTTGTTTGTTCGTTTCCAACTTCAAGTCAATCACTCCCTCTGGTTTTCTTTCCACTCTATCATACAGCTCCAGATGCTCATTTACAACAATGACTTCAATGATCTTCTTAATGCCAGTGGTTGATGTAAAGTTGGATGAGCCACCAACAACTATATCAATAAGTTGTTTTTGTCTTCATTCTGAGGCCATTTACAAACATCTATGTTTGTTCTGTTTGATCCATATTGTGAGTGGGATAAGCTACCAATAATCTCTTGAATCTCTTATATGCATCATGTTGGTTCTCTATTTTTAGGATTGGCTTTATGTTTGGTAAAACTAATTTAGAAGCAATAGGTTAAATAGAATTTATAACTTTTAAGGAGAAAGTAGGTTGAAGTTATATTTAATGGAGAAACATGTTGTGTTAAAATGTTTCAACATCTGGAACAACATGTCGAAGAAGATGTCACGACATCAAACATCAGACATCAAGCTACTGATCTGTCAATGTTTGTTATAGTTCTGTTTTAATTTATGCAAAATATTCTGGGAATATTATGCATCATATGTGGCATGATCTTGAAGGAATTTGTGGAGGTCCAAGAGCTAAGGAGAAAAGTCATCAAGGACCTTAATTGTAGCAGAAGTTATCTGCTTGTTTGTTTTCTGCAGAAAGTTTATTACTGCAGTTTGTTACGACTTCAAGCTGTTGTTTGAAGGCCCAAATCCAGTAGGATAGTAGGTTATAAATAGAAGATTTGTAACCTAAGTTTGGTACCATCCGTGATTAAATATAATGTAGTTTTTAGGGCCTGAGTCTGTAGAGTAAACCTCCTGGACTGTGGGGAAGGTCACCATGTGTACACCTCGAAGTCTATAGGTAAGAGGGTGTTATGTTCTTGGAGGAAACTGTGAAGTAACTCCAAGGTGTGTCCTAATTTAGAAGCATATTGCTTTTAGTCTTAGTTATTTTGTGTCCCAAGTTGATTGTTTTTGTATTGTGTTTGAAGTGTGGTATCTTTAAACTGTTTCTAGTTTTGTTTAGTGTCACGGTTTGTGATACTGAGGGAGTAAGCGGAGGTTCTCATATCTAAGCGTGGTATCTTAGGTATAAGGGTCATTGGGTAGTTTGATTAAGTGAGGAGGTGTAAACAGGGAAGGTTTAGCTCCGAATTAATACTGTTGATAGTGAACTTCATCCATGGCTTGGAAGCTTTCAAACGTAGGTTGGTTAGAACCGAACTGGGTTAACAATTCCTTGTGTTCTTCTGTTTCCTGCACTATTATTTTAATTCTACCTTGTTTTTTTTATAATGTCGAATCAGATGTCATGACATCCTAAGTCTGCCTAACCAGAATTTCACATCACCTAGTGACTCTCCTTCTTTCTGCTTAAAATTCACAATATCATATCTTTTATGAATATAAACAAAAGTAAGAAAGTACTCATCAATAAAAGTTTTCTCCATATATTCCCAAGTAGTAATAATCCCTGTAGATAATGAGTAAAACCGCTCTTCAACATATTCAGAAAGCGTGAACGGGAACATTCTTAATTTCTTTGCTTCTTCAAAGTTCCCCTCAATCTTCAAAAAAGTGTTCATAGTAAGAAACCTTTGTAAATTCTTATTTTCATCTTCATTTATCTTCCCAGTGAAAGGTCTCTTTTCAAGCTATCGAATTGTTGAAGCGTGCAGCTGAAAGTTTGCAACATTTATCGGTTGATTCACAATAGTTAATTGACCTGCTGGAGCATTTGCTCCTCCATAGTCCCCAAGAAGTTTCTCCAGTGGTGGGGGATTTTCACCCATAGTTTCTTCTTTCTTTTTGGACTCTGAACCTTAATGATCTGAGGAAACTTCTTCTTCTGAATTTCGTCTAGCTAATCGAGCATGTAGTGCCTTGCGTGAAAAGTTCTTTAGATTTCTACTTCAAAAGGAAATTTAACTGATGACTTTCCTCGCATAAATATTAGACAAAAATCAGTAATAACAAAAATATAAAAATAACAGAAAATAAAATATTAGTCGCAAAGGTACAAAATTCTAATTGAACTTAAATTAAACTCAGATTTTGCTCCCCCAAAGATGCCAAAAGCTAGATCGTTAAAATAGAAAGATTATTATTTTGCCTTTGCAGAATAATAGGAAATTCTAAATTTCGATCTAAAGGACTGCATGTAAATATTGAGTTCCAATTATGATTTAATTAAACAAAAACTATGTCCGGGTTTGATTTATATTTGTAGCAACATGAAAAATAAGAAAAATGTAAAAAGATTAGATTTGATAAATAGGAGTAACTCGCTAGGAAGTGTGTGATTCACTCAGAATAACCCTTAATTAACATTGCAATAACATATTTTACACAATCAGTACCAATAATAATTCCTTAGTGAGAAAACCTTTAATCATTCATCCTAAGCCCTATGTCCATAGAAATTTATTGATTAAATTAAGAATCATAAAATCAAGAATTATCCGTTACTATAGGGTATCCATAGTCCTAGGTGATATCTACTACTAGTATAATCTTATAAAATCATTAGCAATGACGATCCAACCTAATTTCTAATCACAAATCAACCCATGTGTGTTTGACATAGAAGGCATTATAAACATTAAGAGATTAAATCAATTATGAAAATAAACATTGCCATTGCAACTATCAAATCAAAGTCATTAAAATCCTAAATCAGAGACACCCCTAGGATTAGGGGTTTAGTTACTCATATTTTTAAAAAGAATTTCAAGATTAAAATTAGACATTACAAGAATTTGGATAACTTCAAATCTTCAATTGGTTCTGCTCATGAAAATCTTCCGCCCTCCAATGACTTGGTCTCTCCAATCTTTGATCGTGTAGAAATTATTCGCTATATCCAAAAGTCCCCTTTTTCTTCGTGAAAAATCTTCTATATAGTGAGAATACACTGGTCTCGACCTAAAATGCCCAAAACGCCCATACGGGTCAATACATGTGAAAAATCAGAAAAACAAGCAAAATCAGCGTCTGAACATACACGACATATTTCAGCTAACATGGGTGGCCATGTTTCCCCCTGGTCTTTTCCAATTCTTTATCAACTCCCTGACGTTGCTAACATGGCTTGTGTTGGGTAACACGGCCTGTGTCAGCCCCATGACTTTCCATTTTTCATTCTTGCCAAGGCTCCCATCCCGGCACGTCCCGTGTCAGGCCTCCTGGAACATGGGTTTTTTAACTTCCTCCAAAACTTCAAATTTTACACTTTTTCGCACTAATTCGTCTTGATTTATTCCTTTCAGCCTACAAACGATACAATACACAACCAACGTATAAAATGTGGAAAAACGAGGTAAAATGCTTGACAATAAAAAGAAAACATAACTAGAATCAACGATAATTAATAGTGTAAAAACCATAGATTAGTCATCTCAAGGATTCCTCCACGTCTCTCTTAGGTTTACATCTTTTGTTCATTTATTATCTTAAGATGTGTACCGTGAGAACAATGTTTGTAGCTTGTACTCAGATCACTATAATCTAAACCTTTTGTAGTTGAGCAATGTGAAGTTAATGTCAAGTTATTTTTATGTTATATGTTGTGTGGATAGTGTTTGCTTTACCATGTGTCTTGTTTCTTTGAATGATCAACTTGGAAGTTGTTGTGAGAGATCTAATAACAAGTGTACTAGTAGGATATAAATATTAACTTGACCTAGTTTTCTTAGAGATAAGAAACTGCAACCATTAAGGGATTCATAATACTTTAAAGACGTATATTAGGGTTATAAGTGAGGCTTAGAGATTTGTTCCCTTTCCCCTTTATCCATGCTCTAGATGTTATAGAAATACACCACAATATCACTCTGACCTTCCCTGTCACGGCACCACACAACATTATCACATAAATACACTAAAATATATTAATGGAATTTCTTAACCGTGATGGATCTAGTAATAAGTGTTATAGAATGCCTTCCATTTTGGAGAAATTAATTGAGATTGGTGTTGTAATATTTAAAGATAGAAAAGGCTCTTTTCATGTTAAGCATCTTCACAAAAATATTAGAATTTGGTTCAGAATTATTCTGGGTTGCATGCATCATATACCTTCAACCAACTCTTCAGTAATACTTTTTAAGTATTTGACAATGTTTATAAAGGAAACAATAGATGGTGGTGCAAAGATTAAAAATTGGATTCCTATGGGAATAATCATTTTTGTCATTCTTGTGGAGAGCAAGCTTGTGGAATCTCTGGTTCTGACTAAAGAGTTAGCTATTTGGATTGGTAAATCTATGTATGCTGGGAACTTGAAGAATATGGCTTTGAATTCTAAAGTTATTATTCTTCTTGCGGCTCTGATAGAAACTCAATCTCTTCCTGGAGATTGGCTCTTGTTGACTTTCCATATTTCAACAGTTCTATGGAAAGTTTGAGGACAAATACTTATGAGAGCACATCTTCCGGTGTTGTTTCTATTGTGGTCAATCTAGACAACAACTCAGATGCTTCTTTTAAAAACTCTTGTCAAAAGAAAGAGAAAATCTTCTAAGATAAGTGTTGGCGATGGTTCTTATGGGAATTCAAAGTGTCCAGCTAAGAAGGCTAAGACTTCTATATGTGTCAAAAGGCCTTTGGAAGTGATTCCACAAGTTGCTATTGGAGGTTTTGAGAACTCTGAGTTAGTTGAAACATCTTATGCTCATATTCAACCCGTGACTAGTCAACATTCTGGTAAATCTCATTTTGTGGAGACATCTTTATTTTCAAATACAAATATTAATAATAGTTCATCTGCTCCTCTTTCCACTCAACCACGACCACCACCATGAACTTCTCATACACCATTGCCTCTTCTTCATACTACTTTTGATTTTATGACCAATCTTCAATGCACCATTATTCCACCTGAACCATCAACTCAATAACAAGCCTCTTCTGATTCTGAACCTCAACCATCAAAAATCATTCCACGAAATCCCCAACCTTCCACAACCATTGTTATTGAATAAAATTCACCCCAAATTCCTCTAATTTTTTTTAGCCCAAATCCTACAAAAAGACATTTCAACTCAAGAACAACAACCACATAAACCCATTCAACCAAACTTTGTCAACACATCTAATTTTGACCTTGATGCACCTATTAGTACGTCAAAAGATTCATACTCTGAAACATGAATTATTATAACCATCTCCCATGTCCCTGTCAAATTTGATTCTAACAATGATACTCGGGTCAATGCTTATGATACTCAGCGTAATCTTGACTTTTCTAATCTAGCGTTCCTTAGAGCCGACATTCGTCTTGACCCTAAACCCTGTGTTGATGAATTGCTATTATAATTTGAATATAAAGTTAAGGATCGTCTATAATATTTGGTGAAAACTTTCACAAATTATGTAAATCCTTCTGTAAGTGATTCCAGTTGGAATGACTTTAGAAAATGGACAAATTCTCGTTCATGGTAGCTTAGAGAAAATTGTCATGATTCTACTCAGAAGATGTTCCATGAGAAATAGTCTAGTTTCATGGAACCAATTCTGGAGTTGATATATCCAAAAAAATTCCCTGCTCTTAAACTAGGAGTGGTCATTTCTGAACTAGAACAAGTTGTCCCTTAGCCAGAACTTCTTATTGTAGTAGCTTCTGCTAAACCCCATGAAACTTCTTAGAGATTTATGGCTGATCTCCTTAACCAAGAAAAAGCTTTTTATAGGCTAAGCTTAATAAATAAATAATAGAGATTTTTCGGTTAATATCAAGAACTAATAACTCAATAAACAACCGACACTGCCACTTGCATAATAATACTCTTCTCACAAATGAAATTTCACTCAAAACACTTAGCAACCAAGAGTGAAGAAACATAAAATTTCTAGAGAGAGAAGGAGAGTGTGTAGATAGAGAAATTCCAAACAAATATGAAGGTGTCAGAAAGTGGCGTAATTTTAAGTGAGGAATTCACCCCTTTATATATGTTCATGTAAAAGTGACAAAAGGGAATCGAATCAATCAATCTCGTGCTCAAAACAATTTACTCTTTTGATTTTTTTTGTTTTAAAAGATGCCGCGAGCACCAAGCTTTATTGTTTCCAAATAAGAAAAGAAGATGGAAAAGGGAAAAGCTAAAATACCCTAAATAAATAATGATATGCAATGCAACTAGCGTGAATTAGACGCAATGTATTGGGGAGAGACCAGGGTAAGGGGGTTGGTTATATAAAGGGAAGGTATTAGAATCCTATATATCTATAGTTTTATATAGGAACTTTTTTATGCATATTTTTGTATGTTTGTGTGTTTTATTTGCTACTCTAATTCGGAAAAGTTTCTCCTTTGGGTTTTAAGAAAGGTAGGTTAGGCAGGATCCTAAGTTTTGTTACTATTATGCTTGCAAAGATCATTGGGATCCTCTCATACATATCCCTAGTGGGAATCGAGTATCTGCAGCTCGGATCTAAGGGAACTAAGGTTTGTTTAGTTTGAGGGAGAAAAAAGTATGCTCGCCAAAGGTAGGTTGAGAAAGTCAGAGCAATCGTAGTTTCCACTTATGCTAGTGGAAGCAAAATGTGATTTTATTATGATACAAAGACAAATGTCATCTTAATGAAAAATGTATCTAATCTATTTCATCACATACATTTTTGAAAGGTTGATTGATTAAATATTTCATTGTAAGTATTAGGTGTTTTGCTTGAGTGTACAAGTGTTATCGCTTACAAGTTAAGAAAGATGTTTGAAAAATGTTTGAATCTTTCATTGTAAGCATCAGGCTTTGCTTGATTGTACAAGCGCTTCCACTTACAAGTAAAAATGTTTTTATAGAAAAGTGTTTGGAAAAGTGTTGATATTTATGTGATGCTATAGATGAGATACTTCTTCCATAGAGATGATACATGTCTAAATCTCTAGAGAAGTTTATTATTGATTAGGGGATGCTTTTAAGAAGCATGTGGGTCCTTGTATTGTAAGCCCAAGAGGAGGCATTTCGTGGGTCATCGAGGGTCCTTATATTGTGAGCCCAAGAGAGGCATTCCGAGGGACATCATGGTCCTTATATAAAGCCCAAGAGAAAGCTATAGGTATGGATGGTTTGGTTTTAATAGTGATTTCAATTAAAACCATCCTTTTAGGATTCAAGAGTGATTTCACCGAGAAATCATACTCTTAGTGTTCTATACTAGTGAAGGTGATTCTTTGTATTGGAAGCATAATAGAGGATGTTAAAGATTTCTGTGTCTCATTCTTGTATGATGCCCAAGAGAAGGCTAAACTCAACCAGGGAGTTATTTTGTACGAAGCCCAAGAGGAGGCTAACTTATCAGGGGAGTTGTCTTGTGTGAAGCCCAAGCGGAGGCTAACTCAACAATTGAGTTATCTTGTACAAAGCCCAAAAGGAGGCTATGGGGAACCTAGTTGTTATACTAGTTGTTGCGTTATAAATGAACAAGTATATGAACAATTATATATAACAAAGTGTGTGTGCGCACTCACAAGAGTTTATGAAGGAAATATATAAACAACTGTATAAAACAAGCAATTAAAACTAGTGTAACTTGGATATATACAAATGATGTGTGAAAATATAAACAAGTGTTTAAAACAAGCGGATAAGCTAGTATATTTGGATATATACAAAGGAGTTGGACTTACACCTTAGAAGGCCCATTGGTTTAAGAGAAGTTTCACCGAATAATGCTCCTCTTAATACCAATGAAAGCGTGTATAAACAAGCGGATGAAAACAAACGAACGTAAGTTTGTTATACTTGAATATTTGCAAGGATGATTGAATATGTACAAGGAATTGAATATGTACACAAAAAGGTGGATATGTACAAGGAAATGAATATGTATATAAAAGGGTTTATATGTACAAGGAAATAAATATGTACATAAAAAGGGTTGGGACTTACACCGTGAGGGAGAACGATGATCAATTTGATTTTGAATTCGAAAGAATTTCAAGCAAAAACCTAGTTCTTTGTATTTTCAAAGATTAATCGAATCGATCATGGAAAAGAGGAGCGTAAGTGAATTGAAATGTTTTTGAAAGTTTTGAAAATGATTTTGAAATATGAAGAATATTCACAAGAAGTTTTGAAAAAGATTAGGTCTGAAAATCGGAAAGAAAACATTTTTGAAAAGTATTAAAAATACTTAAAAACATCTATTTTAAACCTAATAAAAATATATCAAAAGAAAATATTTTTGGATTTTTTTGACATAATCATAAAATAAGCATATTAAATGACAAATGTGCAAAAAATCATCTCAAAATGAGAAGTTTTGATTGGTTTTTGAAAATATTGAAGTTTGATAAAAATTTGAAAAAAAACAAGTGATAAAAAGAAAGTTTTGGTATTGGAAGGGTTTAAACCCATGACCTGACTTTGAAAGGTGAAAATTTAATAATGGGCCACATTCGTGGCTTGTCAAAACAAGTCTTTGATTTGATTATATTTGAACATGATTTGTGAAATCAATTTGAAAAAAGAGTGAAAAATGAAGGTTTTGGAAAGTTAAAAACCAAAAAGGTCTCAGGGGGATTTGAACCCTGGACCTATGTGTTTACAGTGATTTCTAGTAAACAACCGCTAGTCCTCCAATTGATTGATTATTATTGGTTACTTGCAGGATCGACTAAATTGATCCTAGGACACATGTGTCATAACTCATTTCTATGTTCATACCCATTGTCTCGATAGATTTATATTGTATGTTAACGTAGAATGTAAGATTCTTAAGAAATCTCTCTAGGATTGTCTATATAAATATGCTAACTGAATGTATAAAGGAAAGACTTCAAATTTAACTTAAGTTTTAACACTTGAAACGTAAAAATAAAGAGTTTCTAAGAATATAAGAGTTTATGGAAATACAAAAGTGTTTGAATGAAAGGACGAAATAGAAATGGAATTTCTAAAAGGATAAATGTGTTTGAAAGCAAGTAAAACAAAAAACATGAAAGGGAAATCGAAAGATTCTAAGAGAAAAAGTAATGTAAAAGTGAAAGAAATATAAAAAGACTTGGATTTAAATTATAAAAGATCATGATGTTCAGTATGTACATTTTGTCTTCTGACTCGCTTCCTTAAATCACGGTAATTTGAGTGTTTGAGATTTTTTATTACACGAATGAACACCCTAAATTTAACATAAAAACACCTATTTATAGTGTCCTGACCCTAACGGTCCTACTCTAAAATGATGCCACGTTTGAAGGATGCAGCTTTACGCTTATCGACTTCCACGCTTCTAAGAATGACGCCTTATTTGAAATTGAATCTCGTACCAAGTGTTTTGCCGTTTTCTTCGATTCAACTAAATCACTTGCTTGAACCACTTCCAATGTACATTCGCACAAAGGAACTCTTTATATTCTAAACTAAAATCCTAAATCAAAATCCACCATCTATCATTGGAAATCGAAGAGTCATTTAGAATAATGGTTCTATATTTCCAACCAATAGATATCAACCTCTTTATATGTTTATTCGAAATATCCTTTTGATATCCAACAATTGGTTTACTCGAAATTGCCAGCTAACAAATTGCCCTCAAGAACATGTATTTTATGATATAAAGAAATACTTGTTTTTGAATTACCCATGCAATTTCGAAAACATCAAAACTCATGATAACTACGCTGTACATGATGTCAGAGTAAGTGTCCAACTTTCTGCAATATGTCCAATCACCATACTTAAACGTGCAATCACAACAGTTAGAGCTAATAATTAGCAGCAAAACGTCACTTCCCTAGGAAGTTTAAAATCCAATTTTTCTTTCCAATGAGGAAGTTACACGATCCCACCTTTTTCAAAGGTCAAAACTTTACATCGTTGAGGAATGTTATAAAAGCACTTCATCTTCTACATTCCAAACTTTTTTAAATTCTCTCAACCTTCAGACAACCCAGATTTCTCATTTTCAGAAAAACCTTTAACTTCCACAATGTCTTCCTTCAGCTTCCTCTTCATCCAAGAACCAAAATCCAAGCAAGTTTCTTCTTCCATTCTCAAACCAAAGCAAGATTATCAATCTTGAAAATTAGAGTTCATCTCAACTTTAACTCACTCAAGAATGTAGGTCATTTATGCTTCCCAGTTAATCATTCCTACTACTGTTCTTGATAAAACCCTAGGGGTTATGGGTCCCTTAATCTCTACAGATCGTCTAGAAAATACAAAGGGATTTTTTCCCGCGTATTCCGAAACTAAACCCATTGTTAATAAATCCACCCCTCTAAAACTTAAGGAAGATGAATCGGTTCTTAGGCTGTCAAAAACCCTAAAAGAGAAAAGCTGTGAAACGGAAACGTCACAACCTATGAGGAGCGCTTTTAGTATGGACTATGTTACTTGGAATTTTAAACCTTTTCGTTCATGCCCCTCCTCCGATCAACTTTACCAGGACTGGCTCTCAAAAGTTGAAAATAAGAAATCCCTGGAATGGGAAAATATAGGCATCCTAAATCTAATTCGAATGTCAAAATTAGGATTAGTTATAGCCAACCTTTCTTGCTAGCTTCTTTATACTTGGGATAGCACCTATAACACCTTTCACCTCCCTTTGAATGTCAACCCCATCATTGATATTGCCGCGACATCGGACTTTCCCTATCGGGGAAACTGAACCAAACGAAGTCGCAGATAACTTATTATTTTGATGTCAAGAATGCCACCTTCAAAATACATCAATTTCTACCATTCTCAAGAGGAAGTTTCGATGTCGAACATATAGCCTTCTTTGGCTTTGTGGTTATCGAAATACGTCAAGTAAAGAAGTTTCTTCAAGCTGCTAACAGATTCATT